>JAAAKG020145883.1:0-10786 GCA_010014905.2 Druon quercuslanigerum
GAAACTAGTGAACAAAAAGGCCCGACCAGCCCCTGACCAACCACCGACCAGGATCCGACTGAAATTTTGACAAAAAAAAGCTCAACTATTCCCCGACTAGTCCCCGGCTGGGTACTTTGTCAAAATTAATAACCCGACTAGCCCCTGATTAGTGCCCGACTTGTGATAGGGCCAAGTGGGGTTATTTCTACACGGGAAGCAAGAAATTTTCCGTTATTCACTTGTAAATTTTCCATACACGTCGAGAACCCCTACACTGGTATGGAAATACTTCCAATCATTTATGGAACTTTGATGCGCGGGTGTAGAATGCGCAGCTGAGCGAAGCGCGTGTGCGCGGTAACCATGGTGATTGGGAAGAATGAGCAGAATACTCGTATAATACAATCATGGCCTCAAGCGTCTAATTCCTAATAGTGAGTGCATTAAGTTTGAGTGCATTTAGAAATTTTTCAAAAAAGAAGAAGGAAGCCACAAGAGAGAGAAAATTCTAGACAAGCGTCTAAAAATTATAGTTTAAGTATACAATTATAGGACATTTTGGAGTTGGAGCAGTGAAACATTGCAGTTTGACATTTTTCAATGTAATGTAGTATAAGCAGAGTATTGGATATTTTAATAAAACGTTTTAAGAATTAAAATAAATAATTTAATATTGGCATTTAATTGTAGTATAGAAAAAATACAAAATGGTTTCCAAGCATGAAAAAATGCTAATACGTGTATGGGTTAATTACTTCCAATGCATGTATGGGAAATTTACCACAGATTTTTCTTACAGTGTACATTAAATCAATATCGCTTAACTTAATGTCATGTACTTTCAGATCAATAAAATGTAATATTCCGTCCAATAATATATTTTCTCAGATCAACAATATGTGATATTGATCGATGCATACAGTATGCAGTAAATGCTTTCTTGAACTAACATCCATATTGTATCGTCCGTATCAAAATTACTTGATCCAAGTACTTTTCGCTTTCAAAGTGTTAAGAGTGTAAAATTGCCCAAAATATAATAAGTAATTTTTCCTTAACCACTGGTCATTTTCCTGTTAAAATTATGGGGAAAAATTTTTTCCAATATATTACCGAAATTGCCATGGGATTTTTCTGGATTATTTTTAGGAACATTCCTGAAATATGTTAAACTGAAATAAGTAGGAATTTTTCTCATTAAAATTTCCTAATCGCTGAAAAAATTACCGAAATCGTTATAAAATTTTCCCGAAATTATTTTTGGGAAAATTTCCCGAGCAATGGAAAAATGACCAAAATCGTTATGGAATTTTCCCGAAGGTATTTTGTGGGAATATTATCAAATTATTGGGTTTATTACAATGGGGCGTATTGAGCCCCAAAAATGACCTAAAAATTTTTTCAATTGTTGAACAATTTTCTATTTTTTTAAATAATTTTTGGTTTTTCTACGAACTCATTGAAAGTTATTATTTACGCTTATAATTCTACAATAAGTCAACAATAGAAAGACTAATATTTATTTGAAGTATTCCCCAATTGTTGAAACAATTAAGTATTATCATTTATGCAACTTTCTTTCAAAAGGGGTAGAAAACTATAGTTTTTTAATTTGATTTATTTTGTCCCATTCTTATAAACAAAAATTTTGGTCAAATTATTTTTGCTCACATAAATATTTTAAGTTGATTAATTTGTCTTTTTCTTCAATTGATACGGTAATTTGTCATTATTAAGAGCAACATTTTACGTTAAAACCATTATATGCAATTGTTAAAAAAATTGAGGATTAATTGTACATCTCAATGGAAATTAAATAAAAAATATTCGGTACATATTGAAAATTTGTCAAAAATCGTAAAATAATTCATATTTTTAAACAATTGTTTTAAGTCTTCCATGGTCATTATAAACAAATTGCTTAAAGAAATATGAATTATTTTATGAATTTGTATAGTATGTAAAGATTTAACAAGACTTAACCAAACAAAGTGAAAAAAACTATTTTTGTCTTATTTCCGTAGAAATGAGACATAAAAATCTTTATTATAATGTTTAAATAATTCTATATTGGTTTCAACCCCAAAATTGGGCTCTTAATAACACAGAAAAAGCTGGGGTTTCCACTGGATCCCATTTTTGGTTACAAAGGAGCTGCAACAAAAATGAACTTTGTAATTTCTTTTAAAAAACGGTAAAAGTATCCGAAGTGTATCAAAAAATGTTTAGTGTCTAGTAGAAAGGTTGGTGTAATTTTCTATTATTTATTTAAAATTTTTAGAAAATTACAAAACATGATTCTACTAGAAGCTACACAGAGAAAAATGGATTACACACTTCTTAATCCTGAATTTTACATTTTGGGACGACAAACTATTTAAGCCGTACAAATGTTAATTTTAAAAATCCTAGATTATGAATCTTACTGTCTAGATTTTACGGCTTTATAATTAACATGAAATTACTATACGCATATGATATGTGCGGTGAAACGCTAATGGATAAAGTGAGTAATGAGATAATCCCCAAAGAATGCGGTGTAAAGGAACTAGCGAAACAAGTGTATGAAGGTAAAGTAAATGGCACTGTGTCCAGAGGCAGACAACGGAAAGAATGCTTACAATGTGTGAATGAGAGAAAAAAATGCCTGTCCCATAAACGATATGGCTTAATGGTGTAATAAAATAATAATATCTATAGATGGCTGCCGCGAAATTTAATAATCCAAGCTCCCAAACGTATGGTATACACGGAGAAAAATAGATATTGAAAAGTAGATATTAAAAACTTTGATATTTAACCATAATATATAGATATCGGAAGTATAAAACGTGTGATATTAACAGTTTATATCTAAAATATTAAAAAAACGAAATTTTATCGGAGCAATGTCGTTGAGATGTGGCGTGGCGACAAAAGATTTTAGCCCCGCTTTGTCTGTATCTTGAGCATCAGTCGTGTGTGTTGTCGTCTTATATAGTTCTCCTATATAGTTCTCGATATATTTCTCCTTGACTTTAAGAAGCGAACCATGTTCGTTATCGAATTTTCGGCACCAGCTGACAAAAACGTCATAGTCAAGGAGAATGAAAAGAAAGAGAAGTATAGAGACCTTTTAGGGGAGTTGCTACGATTGTACCCGGAATATTCTGTTATAAGTTAATCATCCTTATTATCGGCGCTCTTTGAGGTGCCAAGCTTTCGCTGGTTAATAACCTAAAAAGAATCCCTGCGTGTAAACAATATGCCCAGTAAACCTTGAACAGTGTGTTATTGAATTAGTTAATTAATTAATTATTATTGAACAGTGTGTTACGTTCTACACGAAAATTGCATAATTATGAAAAAAGGCGAATGCTTGAGGATTTGGATGTCGAAACGGAGGACTACGATATAAACTCCTTTTGCCTTTTATAGAAAATGGCATGCTTTGCGGGTAATTTTTACACAATTAAAAAATATTCCTTGAATATATTAGATCCTGCCAATATCTTGGATATTGTCAGATAAAATCTTCTTTTTAATATCTAAGGATGCTCTGCTTCAATATCTAGCTTTCTGTCCCACAGTTAAATCATTTATCATATTTGCATTTTATTTATACATTTGTACGCTATCACAACATTCTTTTTGCTTTCCTGACACCCTCGACGTCTTCAGAACGTCATTGTAAATTCATGGGTCTAAAACGACTGCGAGACTTCATGAATACGAGAAGACGAAATCATGGGGTTGTTTCGTGGCAGCGATCTAAGACATGCAAACGAGAGAAGAGAGAAGGAGGAGAATGTTTTAAGGACCTAAGGACCAAAGTCCTGAGCACGAATGCTAACACTCTCGTCCATAATGTATTGCAAAGGGTTGCTTGTTTGCGTAGGAGGAACCAAGTGCAGGCGTTCGTCATTCATGGGGTCATGTATTATCTGAATTTCCCCCAGGTTGTCAGCAGGGAAACGGGATAGCAGCTTTATAGGGTGATCCAATTAAATAGCCGTTAATCAACATTCGTCTATCATT
Source organism: Druon quercuslanigerum (assembly GCA_010014905.2). Classification (NCBI taxonomy): domain Eukaryota; kingdom Metazoa; phylum Arthropoda; class Insecta; order Hymenoptera; family Cynipidae; genus Druon; species Druon quercuslanigerum. Next base: position 4,000 of record JAAAKG020145883.1, read on the forward strand.
CTGGAATACATTCCAGATTAAAAATATTATACATTTCTAATTCTAATAAGGGGCCGTCTATAAACTAGTTTACCTATTTGAGGAGGGAGATCTGGTCATTCTAAAAACTACTATTGATAACAGGGAGTGGTGGGGGGGGGGGCAGTGAAAGTAACGTTACGAAGTTACATAACATTTAGTACGTTTCCTTGTGATGATAGCTTTTAAAGAATTCTTTTTCTTCTCTGTTTTTAAGAAACAGCATACCCATTCTAACCCCTTTCGAGTTTTTTTTCGCTCACATGCGAACTAAATTAACGCAGCAAGAAAAATCAACTACTTTTGGTTGAAAATACAACTATTTTGTTAAAAAGTCATCTCTTTAGTCAGAAATTCAGATGTGCATGGTTGAAAATTCACCTACTCTTTTAATAGTTATTTTTGATACAAGGACTCTAAGTGGCACTTTTTTGGCCGCGTATTATTTTTTATCACACTAGTTAGCGGAAGTGTACGTCTACATGCTGTAGTTAGGGCCGCTAAACTCATCGCACCATAAAGTATAGATATAAATGTCCATCAGCTGATCAGATCACAGTCTCAGTTATTTATAGTACGCTTTACCCTAAATAAAAATCTTAAAACCTGGGCTAGTGAAAATTCATGTATTTGGTAAAAATTTGTTTTTATTTTAGTGGAAAATTAATTTTCTCCGTTAAAAGCTCATCCTTTTTATTAAAAAGGAAACTGTTTGGGTTTAAACTAATCTGGCTCGGTTAAAGATTTAACAGTTTGGTGGAAAAGTAAGCTATTCAGTGTAAAACTTTTATTTTAAATTCATATTTTTGTTTTAATTGAACTATTTGGTTAAAAATTTAACTATTTTTATGAAAATTGTATTTTTTGATATAAAATTAATGTATTTTGTCCAAACTTCAAGTTTTTTGGTGAAAAATAAAATTTCTGCTGAAAGATTGCTCTTTTTAGTACCGAAGTATCATTTTCATGTTAAGACGTAGTATTACGTATTTTGTGAATGTTCCCCTATTCCTTTTTTATAAAGAAAGAATCCTGCGTAAAGAATTATTATTTATTAAGAAGGGCATCCCATTAAATTAGCTTTTTCCATTTTTATGTCGAAATGTTGACTACACACAATAGTCTATTGATATAAATCTCCAAATGTCGCATACGATATCCCCAAAAAATAACCTGGAATCTTCTTTTCGGTTTTTCAAAATACATTTTTTCAAAAGTTTTATCACTTTAATTAAAAATTCATCTCTTTTGTTGAAAATATTGAAAATACTTTTTTTTTGTATTATTTTTTTTGATTAACAATGTAACTATTCCAGTTTTGGTCGAAAAGCAATAATTTTTATTCTAATTCATGTATTTTGTTAAAAAGTCGATTTTTTATCCGGAAATTAAAATCTTCTTGGTTGGAAATTCTATAAAGTTTAATCTGGTTTGGTTGAGGAATACATTTGGTAGAAATATATACAGGGTGATTTTTTAAACTTGAAACTTTCAAATATCTCGACAAATAGGCACTCTATGAAAAAATGTTATGAACCAAAATTTAATCACTCTGAGGAGTATGAACACTAATGTTAAAATCGGTCCCCCACATCGCCTCCTGGGCGTGAAAAAAATGTAAAAAATAAAATTCGAAACGAGAAAAATGTTTGAGACAAATCATACACATTTTATCCAAAGAATTCGAATATGCAATAAAAAATAGGGGTTCTCATTTAGGATTTCTAACTTACCCCCACCCCTACCCCAGGGGGCGGTGTGGGGGATCCGATTTTAACATCAGTGTATGACTCCTCAGAGTGATTAAATTTTGATTCATAACATTTTTTCATAGAGTGCCTAATTTTCGAGATCTTTGAAAGTTTCAAGTTAAAAAAATCACCCGCTATATATATGTAATAGACATACAATTTGGTAGAAAATTAAACTTTTCATTTGAAAATAAACTTTCGTGAGAAAAATTAAACTATTTTTATGAAAATTTAAGTTTTTGATAGAAAATTTGATTTTTTTTGTTAAAAAATATTTTGTAGGTACATAATTCATCATTTTGACTTTCAAACTTATTTTGTTGAAAACTTGTATTTTTCGGTAGAACATTAATCTTCTTGTTAGAAAATGATTCATCTTTTTGGTTACAAAATAAACTACTTGGTTAAAAATTTATATTTTTGTTGTTGAAAATTCAAGTACTGCAATGAAATTTGAACCAATTTATTAAATATTTATTTTCTTGAAGATTTACCTGTTTGTTTGAAAAATTACCTATGTATTTCATTTATAAATAATCATTCTTTCCGAACAAAACTACGATTGTCAACGCGGGCAGCGGGGGTGAGGGTAAAACTAGCCTAAAATTGGTAACGTAACTTATGGACAACTCCCTGAATAAAGAAGTATTATTTATTAAAAAGAGCCTCCCATTAAATTAGATTTTTCCATGTTTTTGCCAAAATGTTGACTATACACAATAGTCTATAGTTATAAATCTCCAAAAGTCATACGATATACCAAAAAAAGTGGGAGTAAAAAGCTTTGATGGGCTTAAGAAAAACAATCCCATCTCCTTCCTTTAGATTTTCAATGGCAATAAAACTCAGAATGTTTCATTACATCTCTCCCGGTTTTGATCGGCTCGAAGCGTGATCGCTGACTCAGTGACTCCAAAAGCGTCCATGGAAACGCCCCATTAAAACCCATGAAATCCCCTGCAACAGTCTACCTATTCGATTATTAAGGTAAGCCGATCTCCTTCACGTGGGTGAAGGTTAATGCGCAATATTAGCCCTACAGACACGCTTTTAGTAGTCCTTCTCAGTCCTTGTTATTGGATGTTTCTCAGGCTTTAATTCTACCAACTTATTATTACGCACCATGCCTAATTGCTCCACAATTTTCTCCGGATTACCACTCATCAACTCATACTCGCAGGTGGACTCGTCGTTATCAAATATTTTTAGATACTCTCAAAAACAAAAACTGTAATGCTTATTATATATTGCGGACATCTTCTTCAATATCTCTCCTTAACTCTTACTCTCCCTTTTAAAGCCTTTCTCCATCTTCTTCTTCAAACTCCTCCTCCTAACTACGCTGCTATCCCACTACCATAACCCCCTCCCTGACCCTATACCACTCACAATCATTATCCCCTCCCCTTTCATTCCTCATACTTCATACCATGTCGCCCTCTTCCTCACACTATTAAGCCTTCACACCTCCCTTCTCCTACCATCCACATTCACTCTTATCAGAACTTTATATGTTAACCTAATCGTTTTCCCTCACAATCATAACCACTCCCCGTATAACCTTCACAATCTGTCTTTTCTTCTCTCCACGATATCTTTTTTTCTACCTATAAACCTCACATCATCTACTTTTTCACCTCACTCTCCTTCTATATAAAGCTTCCTCTTATTTCCAACGCCCCTCTTAAATAACCAGCTCATAATTAAACGACAACTCGTTTACCTATGTTCTCCCTTCCCCTTCTAATCTTCATACCACGCACCATATTTTTAACTATATTTTCTCTTTGTACACGCTCTACAAACCTGTAACCTCTAAAACTCTCCTCTCCTCTTTATTCTTTCCTATATTATGCCGTGCACACCCCTTCCATCTATGTCTGTTACTTCCGAATGTACACACGTCCCCTCGACCCTCGTCTATCATCTTCACCATCCATCTCTAATCTCTACCCACTACTCGCCTGCCCTGTTTGCAAGCCTCACTCCACCTACACCGCAAGATCCTCTTTCTCTGTTTCCCTTATGTATATATGATCCCCTATCCTTATAATTTTCACATTTCTCACCACGTCCTTCATTATCCATCCACATCACATAGCATTTATATCATACTTCTCACCTCTAACCCTCTGTGCCTGCTCACCCCACCACACTTTCCCATCATATACATCTATGCTATTTCCCTTATAGCCCATTTCTCTCTCTCTCTTTCGTTCTCTCATTTCACCTAATTATTGCTTCATACCATGGACGAGAGGGCTACAATGGTCCCGCACCTGTTCCTGCCCTTGTACCACCATCAATCTCTCATATGCACCATCTGCCCCTCCCCCACCTCGTATGATCTCATTGTCGTTCCATTGATACTCCTCATCATCTCTTCAACTCCCTCTACTCATAGCATACTGTATCTATCCATCCATCTATTAACCTTCTTCCCAATCTTCCTCTACTGCTCACTATCTCTTCCTTATCTCCCTTACCGCCATATAATTTCTTTCTCCATTATTTTTTATTCTGCACTCTCGTATTCGTAGTCAATCTCTCTACTCACCACAACTCTTCTCATATTAATCCCTACTCTTATTTCCCCCTCGCCTTTGCCATGTCACTCCAGTCTTTGGAAACATTTTTAGAATCTCTTTTTTATAGCTGACTTTTAATATTAATCTCCAATGAGTCGATCGCTAATGACCTCAAAAATATAAATTATTTGGAAGTATTTAAAATTCTCTTCAATACTATAGCATAGAATTTTTTCATTGTTGTGAATTCTTTGAATTCTCTAGAATTAACACTGAATTCTTTTGAATCCTTTATAACTTCTTGAATTCTCATAAGTCTCTTAAATGCAATGCCGTAGTTAGAAAAAAATCTGGGGGTGGGGGTTCGCAGCGGCACACAGGAAAGTATACCCTTTTCACCGAGAGAATAACCTACAGACGGACCAAATTACGTCCACTTTGCGCATAGCTATGAAAGTCTTTCCTAAAGCAACTTGACCCGCACGCTCCCTGGACGTTGTTAAAAATTGAGTGCCTGCTTCAATATTGGACACTTTCGTCCAAATAATTCCTTCTTTGACAGTATCGCCTAAATACGTAAAGATGTGCGTCTGTAGGCTATTCTCTTGGTGAACAGCGTATATATGTATATTATGTACATGTTTCAAGAACTTCGGTAGGGGATAAAACCCTGTTGAAATTCTCTTGAATTCTTCAGAGTTCACTTGAATTCACCTTGCATTTTTATGAATTCTCGTAAATCCTCTTCGAATATTTTGAATTTTCTTAATTTTTTTGGAATATTCTTGAAATATTTTTAAATTCTCTTAAAAGTTTCCGTATTCTTGGAGTTCTTTAGAATTTTTTCAATTTATTTGAATTCTCTTGGAATAGTTTATTGCTACTAAATTCTTTTGATCTCTTGAAGTATTTTGAAACTGTTTAAAGTCTTTTAAGTTGGTTGGAATTCTATGAATTCTTTGAATCTTTTCAATTGTTGTTAATTTGCCGAATTCTATTAATTTCTTCTAATTCTTTTGAATTCTCTTAATTTTGTTGGATTGTTCCGATACTGCGCCAGTTATAATCGAGAAGTAATGCCAGTAATGCATATTAGTACCATGCCAAGGCGTCGGCATGATACTTGTTTCATACATACGGAAAATAGAGGATTTGAGCAATTAGCACAAATTACCATTTTTATGAAAGAAATTGACTGAAATCATAAAAAATGCTATTTTTATTTTGAGTTTTTGCCACTTTCTTGATATTTCTATAAAAATCATTAACTTTAAACAAAAAAAAAAAACAGAAAAAAACTATTTACCTTTTGAATTTTTTCTATTTCTTAAAATCGCTATTCAAATCATAACTTTCGACCAATAAAATAGCTGGAAATACTATTTTCATGAACAGATAAAGTGTTTTCAGTAACATACACTATATTTGACAGCATTTTTCACAAAACAAAATAGTAGAAATTACCATTCAAAAACATTGTAACTAGTGCAATAGTTTGCTAACGGGAATTACAATATTCATATCCATTTATACCTTCATGACATGACAAGAAAGACAATTTGAAAATAGCATTCTTCAGTACTATTTTACAATGGTAAGACTTACCTGATGGACAATGCGCAAAAGAATAAAAAAAACACTACGTAAGCATAGTAAAAATTTGAAAAATTCGATAAATCATATTCATATGGCAATTAATTAAATCATATGGCAATAACTGAATAGTGGATTTATATACTGACGCGTACGATTTCCAAATATTAAAGCGTACCATTTAGAAATGGCAAAATTTACCAGATAGAAGAACCGCTGAACCGGGCTGAAACCGAAGGCGCACCACCTCCAGCGCTACGGACACAAAGGATTGCGTGTTTTCCAGTGCGATTAAAAAAAAGCAAAAAGCCTATAGATATAAAAATTAAAATTTCTCGATAATTTAAGAAGCAAAAATACTTTCTCCAATCGATCCAAATAGTTACTTTTAAGATTTTTGGTCTGACGATCAATTTGTAAATAAAAAAGACAAGAAATATTCCGAGTCAATATTTTAATACAAATTCAAACAAATTACATCATGCGACGTTTCGACCTTTTTCTGTCGGTCATCCTCAGGCAAATTATACCTAATACAAATTAATATAAAAAAGTTAGCTTATTTAAAAAAATTAACAGTGTCGTAGAAAAAATAATATAAAACAAAAGTTTAATTACCTCATATTTTATATAGTTATAGAACGTCAAAAATTAAAGAGGCTCCCAATAATTAGGGCAATGGTGACAGGAAATTATTATAATTATTATATTATATATTACATATAATATATAATTAATATATTGAAAAAATCTCATTTGTGGCTAATACCAGTAGTAGCGTTTATTCTGCGATGTTATTCAGATTATTTCTACGATGTTATTCAGATTATTTCTGCAATGTTATTCAGAATGATGACGCGTTTCGATACAGATCTGTATCCTTTTCAAATCGTTGTT
>JAAAKG020145884.1:0-10786 GCA_010014905.2 Druon quercuslanigerum
TGTAGAGCTCTTTTTTCAACATCTTGTAAAACCAAATCAGAGACTACTGGAGATAAAGGTGAACCCATAGGGCAACCTAAAATTTGTTTACAAAATTTATTTTTAAAGGAAAAAATAGTACCATTGAAAACTGTTCTGGTAACAATTAAAATGTCATGTTTAGTTATTTTTGTCAAATTATGATTTAAATTCAGTTTTTCTTCAATGCAATCTAAAGCAAGATCTAGTGAGATGCTGTCAAACACGGACACAACACCTAAAGAAACTATGGAATGGGTTTTTGGTACATTTATATTTTTTAAGCAATCTTTAAGTTCCCAACTGTTTTTGACGAATAAGTCTATGTTTATAGAAACTGGTTTTAAAATATTCAAAATATACTATGATAATTTGTAAGTTGGGGAGCCAAGAGTAGAAACAATTAGTCTCCAACTTAAATTAGGTTTGTGAACTTTAGGGAGAGCATAAGATTTTTCTATGACACTATTGTGAGTTTTTAAATGGTATGCATATTAATTGTTAATTAATCTTTTATTTTCCCATCTAGTGGCTTTGCCATTACATTTGTTTTCAATAGTTGGAACCATACTAGTTTTAATATTCTTATATAAAATATCATTCTTAAGGATGTTTTCAACTGTAATGTTATAATCATCCCTATTTGATGCAACCGTTAAGTTACTTTTATCAGCCTTTGTAAACTGAACAGATTTTTCTAAATTTTTAAATTTATTATTATTATTGTGATTTGAGACTATTTGAGTAACTGTTTTTCGAATATTGAATTTTAAATCTTCTTCTTGAATATTTTTGATAGAATTTTCAATATTAGCAACTAAGCTATTGATAGGAATTCTGTTAACATTTAAAGGAACTCTAGATTTGATCCCTGATGCTAAAACTTCAGCAACATCATCAGGGATTTTAACTGTTGATAAATTCTTAAAAGATTTGTTTAATTTTGTTTTTTATGCACTTGTCACGTTTTGAGTATTTTAGATTATGAAGACTTAACTCTTGTGAGTCGAAAAACTTGTTTAAAGAGCCATCAGATATAACTCTTGAAAAACGATATTTTAAGTAATTTGAAAACTGACCTAATTTTTGAATATTATTCACAATGTTTTCAATCTCTAAACGTAGACATTTTGCTTAAAAATTAAATTTAGTTTTTTGAAATTTGGATATTAAATTATAATTTAAATTAGTTACAATGAATTTATTGAAATTTTGTTGAATATGTGTTGGACATAAGGCATTATTCCTACACCTTATTAAGAAAGTACGTTGTTCCTTAAGAATAACCAATTTTCAATTGGTATGTATTCAATCTCCAATTTCTTGTCTTGCGGCAGCACCTTATCTCTCAAGGATGTAAAACAAATAAGCCATGGTGTCCAAAAAATTGTGGACTTTTTAAATCTAAAGCGATTTGATGGAACAAATCAATCCTTTCTTCGACCGTCGATATTTATTAATTTCAAAATCATAGATTTTAATTTTTCATGTCTTACTGTCCAATCATAAATTAAATCAAAATTCGATTTTTACACAATGACTTTATAAATTTTTACTGAAATTAATCTGCTTTGAGTACTTTAAACCATCTTTAAACTCAGGTAAAAAATGTGTACTTCAATCTACGAAATTATTGATCTTATTTGTTCATCAATAATATTATTAGTTCTTAAAATATAATTATTTCAGGTTGAAAACCTTTAAAAAAGGTACGCATATGTACCGAAACGTCAGGAATGTGAAAGGAGTTTTTTCTATTAAATAAAATTTTGAATTCGCAAAAATATGTTTTTTTGGATAGAATTTTAATTTATTTTATAATTGGACCGTAAGACATGAAGAATTGAAATCTTTGATTTTGAAATTAACTTGGGTTCTTTTTCACACAATATTGCATTTGTTGCCGTTTTCACCCTAATTGAATTAAAACTAGTTTCATCTAGTCAGAGCACGAAGTAATCTACTCTTTTTTTGAAAAACACGAAGATTTTGTAAATTCCATTTTATTTCGTGTTTTAACTGAAAACACCAGTTAAAACTGGATTCACCAAATTGTCTTTTCGAAAGAAATAGTTTGACCCGAAATATTTATTGTGATTTAAGATGTAACCAATCGCTCTTCTACAACCAGTTACTGCAACCTCATTATTTTCGTTTTTAAAAAAAAAGTGCTTGTGACACTAATTTCTCCAAAACCCAATTGGTTGAATCTAGTTTTAATTGACATTTTCAGTTAGAACACTAAATCATAAGGAATTTAACATTTCTTCCGGTTTCTACAAAAGCACTTAGTATTTTTCATGCTTTAAGTAGTTAAAACTAGTTTTATTTAATTTCGGATATTAACCTTGACATATGTATAATTGCATGACTTGCTTTTTTAGAGAGTGAAAACCATCTTTCAGCGCGGCTCACGACCAGAAGAGCGATATGAAGAATCAACAACTGCATCAATATTTTCAACCTTAGAGTAGACCAAGGTTTGACTTCAAGAAAATTATTAAAATTGATTGCTGAACTTAAAAAAAAAATGATAAAGAAAATATTTTATTGACTACAAAGTAAAAATATTCAATTTTCCCTATTTTATTGAATTTTGTTTAAGATTCTACTTCATTCTCAGGTAAAGAAATGATAAATAGCGGGACCAAAAATTGAAATGTATTGTGGAATAAATATTATTTAGTTTCATACTTAAACAGTATCTACATGATTTTCAAAATATTGGGCTATTTTTACGGAAATTCCGGTACCCTTTCCTGCTTCTGAATTTTAAATAATGAAACGCATTTTCGTGTATGGTGTAGTTATGTATATAAATAAATCGTTTTCTGGGCTAAGTATATTTTTTAACAGCTGCTTCAAATTGAGAACAACAAATGAATATAAAGCGATTTTATCTATAAAATACTGTGATTTTGTTGTTCCACAACAAGCGATTCGTTTTTTTTACTCTATGAGAAAGTTCATTTTGTAGAATTTAGCAAATTTAAATTATTTATATTAAAAATTATTTGAAGCAAGGTGAATATTCCTAAAATTTGATAAAATTTGAAATATTTACCGTGCACTTCCCTTAAAAAAATAGATAGTAGAGGGTTGACCGCACACTTTGTTTGAAGAAAATGAGGGCTGTAATATATTTTCTCTGCTTACTCATAGTGGCATTCCTTAATCCTGTTGGTGAGTATAAGAATATTTCTAATTGAAAATCAATTTTCAAAATCACTATATTTCTTTGTTGTTTTAAATCGTTTAAATTAAAATATCGCAATCTTAAGCCGCCTAGGTAGTGCAACTGAAGGTTCTCGCGCTTTGCGCTCGATAAGGGATTTAGTTCACGCTACGCGCTCCGGTATGCTATTTCCCGAACATTTATACTTAGGTCGTTTAATGTTAAAGGTCAACAAATCGGCAACTGTAATTGGATAATTGTGAATTCTCTTTTGTTAAAGCTCCTTAGGCTTTCACGAACACATTCGCATCAGTTATCTTGTGCTTCGCACTCGATTTTGTCCAAAGTGCGACCTTTTCGAGACTATTCTCAACAGTATTATATCAAATTATATTAATTTCATTTCTGCACGATAGTTTGCACTAATTTTTATTCTCAGCTTCCTGAAAAATCTGGCATTTCAATACATTTGTATTATCACAATTCATAATATGTCCATAATATGTTTCATACTTTAAATTGCTTACTTGAAGTTTTCATTTTCAAAATCCAAAGAAACCAACCAAAATAGACATTTTAGTCCAAACAACGCATGATATGAAAAAACAAGAAAAGAAAAACATTTATTTTTTAAAGCCCGACAATATCGCCATGACAAATTTTTGAATTTTTGTGAAAAGTTGAAAATTCAAATTTTGATCATAGAAAAAAAAACGTAAACTTAAAAATTCCATTTTACGGATAATACATGTAATATGCAAAAAAATGAATTGACTAAAATTGCTTGTCCAGAAAAATTCTACAAATTTGTAATTAATCACTTTTCTAAAGGATATTTTTTGTTTTAGTCGTAAAAGATAACATTCAAAAAAATTAAAGTTTTAGAAAAGCAGCACAAGCTATTAAAAAAATAAATAGACAAACGTAGCCTTTGCAAAAAATAGCGAAAACTCATTCAAATTTGTCATGGATAATTTTTATATAGGACAGGGACTTTTCGTTTTAATCGTAAAAAAACACTAGGTACGAACTAAAATTAACAGACTAAAGTTGACCATCCCAAAAATATCTGTAAATTTGTTATTCTAATTTTCTATATAGGACGATTAGAGTGCAAAGCATCGATTTTCATCACGTATTTCTATTCGTGATAAGAATGTGTTTGGTAAAGCCGAAGGAGCTTTAACAAAAGAGAATTCACTATCACCAAACCACAGTTGTCGATGTTTGAACCTTTAATTTTAAAAGGCTTGCGCACAAATGTGAGGCACATAGGAAGGCCGATTGCATTCTTATGACAAAAGTTTATTACAAATTTCTAGATTTTTTTAATTTCCCTTTTTTTAATTGTATTTTTATACCTTGCATTGTTTTCCCGTAGATTAGATTTTTTATTGTCAATTGCATTTTTCAAGATTAATTAGAAAAAAATAGACTCTAAATTACTTATCTCATAATCTTATAATGTTATAACCTTATAACTTGCATTTTATTTTATTTTTTTTTGTAAGAGCCATGACTCTGGTAATTTCTATTTATCAAAAAAAGAAATTAATTGTGCAGAGAATTTTTTAATCCGGAAAAAATTGTTCTCAAAAATATTGCTGGCTAACGAACTTTAATCATAATTTTTGACACTAAAAGAGTGTACGAAAGGCCAATGTAATAAATTAATTTTTTCACAAGTTATCGTGCTCACAGACAGACAGCCATACATAAATTCAGACATAAATACAGCCAGGCAGAGAAATTCGCGAAAAATTATATTTGACAAAAACTTTTAGGGTGGGGGGTCAAATTTCAGTAAAATGTAATACACTCTCTGATGAGAATGTGGAAAACAAAATTTTAAACACTGATTCAATCAGTTAAAATATGTATTATTACTTTAACACTTATGGTAAAAGTCATATTAAAAAGAAGCTTCGTCATCTTTCCTGTTTTGCTTTGAACTACTTTAAACCAGTCGTTGGTCATGTTTGCTACAGATTCTTTTTAAGAAACATTAAATTCCTTTTAAACATTAATTCGAAAGGAAATTTTATTTTTATGTATATGTATTTTCCGAACACAAGTCTAAATTTTTAAGTGGAAAACAACTAATTCCTAATAAAGCTATTGATAATTTTTGTTTTTTTTTTGTTTAAAAAGTATGAATTAAGAGAAAAAGTTTTCTTTGGCATAGAAAATATATTTTTTATGCGGCTGATGTAACGGGTCATATTTAAAAGCATTAAAAAAAATTTTACATAGGATGAATCTACAGTTTTGTTAAAATTTCCGTCTGCAGTATCACTAAACAAATTAAACTATCATCATATTAGTTGAAAAAAAAATTTTTTCTAAGAAAACTTTTTTTTTAGTTAAAAATTCAACTATTTTCTTAAGATCTTCCTATTTTAATTCTGTAGAACCAATATCAAAATAATTTTATAAAAAATTATTGTAGTCATGTGCATAAATTCAATAAATTTATTTATCATTTATCAAATTGTTTGTAATTGAACTAATGGTAATCTTTCTTCAGATTTAGATTTATTTATTTTTTCGTAACACAATGTATATGAATGAAATTAAAAATAATTTTTCAAATTCTTATACTAATGTAAAAATATTAACTGTAGCAAAAAAATTAGGAACAAAAAAAAGAGGATTATTTCTTATTAAATATGGAAATCATAACGTATTACCAAAAATATTACTAATGCTACCAAGAATATTAGAAACTTGCAATTTTTTAGTAATAGTGCAAATAATAATGTTTATTTTTAATTTAAATGTTCACTTGGAATTCTTAAAACAAAATTTTAACAATGTCAAAATTAATTTACGTAACACTTTACACAATAATTTATACACTAACCTTTTGGAAAATCAAATGAAGGAGACAGGACAAAGTATACAAAATAAACAAAGATTACATAAAAATTTTCAAAAATTAATTAGTTACAACAATATTCACACACCTTTAAATATTAACAAAAAAAAAAAAAATTATTCCGAATTAATGATATTCTTATGTTAGAAAATAAATTCAGTTCTTCATTTCTATCAAACAAGAGACAAATAATTCTTCTTCTTTTTTACTTGAAAAAATAAAAAAAAAATTCTTTGCTAGTAGTACATTTTTTACATTTTTATAAATTTAAAAATATTTTTATCATGAGAACGGCTGAAAAATCTATAAAATACTTAAAATTCATCAAAAATCATTACAAGGTAGATACATGTTTGTAATTAAAAAAAATTTTTTTTTGGTATGCAGTATTATCAGAAAATGTTTAAATATATAAAAGATTTTCGAAATCTGTACATCATTTTCAAGCGTTTCGATTGAAAAACATTTATTATTTCCCAAAAAGTTTTCTTCATAATGAAAAAAAAATTCTGAACTACCTTTCGAAATAGATAGGACTTTTCTAAAATACTCAGAAATACCTATATTGGGAAAATTTTTCGAAATGGTCCTCCAATTAATGAATTTAAAGATCTTTTTAGGGATAAAAATTTTTGTTAATCCATATTTGTTCGTATCATGCATAGTTTTACCACAAAAAAGAATTTTTAATTATTGTTTGACAAATCAAGATTTTGAATTTTGGATTTTCCAAGAAAATCCAAAAATTTTTTATAATAATCTCATAGTGCTTTCAAAAATTTATATTTTTCTTTTTCTTAACTTTTCCTCATATTGTGCACCGTTTGGTTTAAAATTTTGCTTTTCGATTGATTTTGAAAATGTTAAAAATTCTATGACTCTCAGGATTTTCATTTAATCGAAAAAAGTAAATAAGGATATATTGCTATCTTTGTGATTTTTATGAATTTTCGTTCATAAAAATTTTAAATATAAAAAAGATGTTCCCGAAAATTTTTAAAACAGTCCAACTTTTTCAATTTTTATCCAAAATAACTGGTTCACGAAATCGTCCTTTCTTTTAGAACATAAAAAAAATGCTAAAGATCGATTTTATCCGTTCATTTTTTGGAGAGTTATCGCGTTTACGGACGGCTGGACGGACAGACAGACGCCCTGGTAAAAAACTCATTTTTGGATGGTTTTAACTAATTTTATATTATGTGAAAGATAATGCGCTCATGATAAATCAAATTTTCGGTTTAGAAGATTTTTTTTTAATTTCCTCACTCTTCAATATTGCAAATTTTTGTTATGCTGCATATAGGTGCATTTGAAAACGAATTCCTGCTTCAACATCATCTTAAATTTAATAAAACTGTATTTTCCAATTATTAATAAGTAAATGTAACTAATTTCTTTTAAATGTTGGGTACTTTCAACCCTTAGTCCTAATTTTTTATGAGATTTATATGACAGCGTTTAAATAAGGTTACGGAATTTTTTTAAATAGCATATCCTGCTTATGTTTTTTTTCCAGAATCATTTTTGGGCATTGGCAAGAAACGCACCCCTTCACCTACCGCTTCACCACCTAAATCACCAGAACATAAATTAACACTCGCTGAAATTAAAAAACTACCAAAAATTTATCCCGTTAGTTTCTTCTCTGGCAGACGTAAAAAAGATCTTGGAGTTGATAGTATGAGACCAGGAGTCAGGCGAGTGGCAATACGGGAGGAAAATGGTTTTGAGTACGCCATAGGGTATATGGAAATACAAGAGACTGGAATAGAACATTTTTGCCCATTGACTGTTGGTATACAAATAAACTCGTATTTGGATTTTAAATTAATTAAAATACGCGTAGACAACACAAATCGCAAAGGTCTCAGGTATGCATACAGGTATATTTTTCTAAACCAAAATGATAAAGTGATAACTAGTCTTTTCTTCAAGCCATATGATCAAAGCCTCATTCGTTATTTCGAAGTACTGCCCCTTAAAGGCGCTAAGAAACTTGAACCGCTTTTTAAGCCGGATGTTAAAAGTCCGGCCACTAAGCCGCGTTTCACAGGCAAGGTCACACAGCCGGGTTTTATAAGTCAGACCACAAAGCCGGGTTTCACGGACCACATCACAAACCCGGGTATCACAGGTCAGGCCACTAAGCCGGGTTTCACAGGCAAGGTCACACAGCCAAGTTTTATAAGTCAGACCACAAAGCCGGGTTTCACGGACCACATCACAAACCCGGGTATCACAGGTCAGGCCACTAAGCCACTTGTCCCAAGTCGCGCTCCGTATAATGATGATTTTAATCCCAGGGCACAGACCGGGTTCCACCAGAGCACGCCGCCCAAGGGCGTCCAAAAAGATCCGAAAAGGCACCTCATGGATGTTGATCCGGAGCATATGCCTGCTCTCGACTCAGAGCACGTGAAAGACTGGCGTTTAACGAAATAAAGAGTCTCAAGGAATAAGGGTGTAATTGAAAAATTTTGGAAATGCATTTTATTAGGTCAAAATAATGTGAAAGATTATGGTCCTGCTCGAATTAGAAGTCGTTCAAAATACTTTAATAACGAAAATACTTTCATTTTTTTGTGTGAAGTGACCACTTCTCTCGGTCTATTTGCTCACGAACCAATAAGCATAAGGTCATTAGGTTCAACGTACTGAATTTATTTTCTTCATAAATTAAAAAATAAAAAAGGACGTTTCTTCCTAGGATGTTTGCTCTTTCAGGATCTTTTTTATAGTTTTCTCGAGCTAAGTAACAGTTTGATTAAAGTCAAATTTAAAATCCTAATTAACGTCCAATAATCAAGTTAGTGAGCAGAATTCCTGAAAATAAAATCAAGAATCCAACGACCAAATTTGGACAACCACCATAAAATGTTCCTTTTACAATCTCAAGAGAATTTACTTGCCTTTTTTCACTAAAAATCTGAAAAATTGCACTCGATCCCAGCGAAATCAGGTACAATTTCAGCCATAACCACGTCTCACGACCGTGAGATAGGTGGTTACAGTCCGTGATAAAATCAATACGACGATACGGCAAAAGTCTGATGTAACCTGAGGACTCGGAGCGACATAAGGACGACCGCCGTCTGCATTTTCCCCTCAAGTGTTTTAGCACAGTTTTTACACCCAGGGATGCGTTTCAGACTATTAGACAGTAAAAGCTTAGCACCTCCAAGAGCGCTGATGATAAGAATGATTAATTTAACAGAATATTCCGGGTACAATCGTCGCTATGATGTCTTTGTCATCCGGTGCCGAAAATTCGATAACGAACATTGTTCGCTTCTCGAAGTCAAGAAGAACTATGTCAGGCGTCGTGTGTGCAACTTGAACAATTTTTGAGAATATAAAGTTCCAGTATATGCGGCACTTTTCATTCTTGACAATTGACTCTATTTTCCTCGGATATAATTTATGTTTTTCTTTTTAGTTTAATTTCTTCTCTTCTAAGGGTGAAAAAGAGAAGAAAGTTTTTTTCAGATTGCAATGCGAACAGTTTATGGTGATTGTCCAAGTTGGGTCCTTGGACACCTGATTTTATTTTAAGGAATTCTGCTCACTTAAGTCTTTTATCTTACGCTCTTTCACCCCAGAAATCTTTAAACGAATAACAAAATACACATATAATATAAAATCGTTTTTAATTTATAATAATGAGAAACTAGTTTAAATGCGATTTGTAGTACTTTAGTCTTAAGTTCATTATGGTTATGTTACATGTTGACGATACATTAGTTTACGTTATATTTACATTACATTAGGCTCAGGTTAATTTTATTTATTTTATATTTTTGTGACACTTCATAGAAAAAAAAATACTACAGCAAAAAGTAACAAGAGAACTTTGAAATGTAAAAAAATGTTTTAATATATTTAAGTTTGTGTGGTTTACATTATTTTTTGATGATGCATCAGTTTATATGACACTTACATTACATTACACTTAAGTTGATTTTATTTATGTTATATTTTGGTGATGTTTTACAGAAGAAAAAAAATACTGCTGAAAAAAATAAGACGGGAACTTTGAAATGTAAAAGAATGTTTTAATAGATTTAAGTTGGTGTGGTTTACATTATTTTTTGATTAAGCATTAGTTTATATTACACTTCCATTAAATTAGACTTAAATTGATTTTAATAATGCTACATATTTTAGTGACACTGTATGCAAAACAATAAATAAAATATTGCAGAAAAAATTTCAAAAATGTTTCTTCAGTTTTCTTAATCTACCTTTACGTGAGATAGATTTTTACCACATCAAAAATCGCCGTAGTAAATTGCTACCAAATACAACTAAGAAAAGGTTTAAAGAAATATTAAATAAATATTAACAACAAAAAAAGCTGCCACGAATGATGAATGATAAATAACATATTTTAGCTCATTTTAATCCAAATTGTTTTTATATATGACATACTACTTTATATTAAAAATTATACGTTTACAATTATTGTTTAAACAATGTATTATTTTTAATCATTTTCAATTTGTATGATGCTGGAAAATTCCGTTTTCTTTATTTTTTTTATTTTTTTCTAATTTCCAATTACAGTTAAGGGGCTAATAATTTAAAATTAAAACAGTAATTGTTTAAATAATTTATTAATATTTTTTAATAATATTCAATTTGAATAACGCTATAAAGTAGCGGTTCTTTCTGAAATTTTAAATTTTCTTCTTAACTCCAATATGAGTGAAGTT
>JAAAKG020145885.1:0-10786 GCA_010014905.2 Druon quercuslanigerum
TGATAAATCTTAAGATTGTGAAAAAAATGTCTCTATCTCCGCTGGGATCTGAACCCAGGACCTTCAGATTTCCGGTCCAGTAGACAAACAAAATTAACATCTAAAATTAATAATTAAATATTACCTGGTCAATAAACCTAAGATCAACAATTTAAATAAAAAATATTGAAATTTCTTATATTTAATCTGACATAATCATGTTATTCTATTTACAAAAGAATCTATATGAAAAATGTTACAAGATGAAAATGCAGTTCTTTTAATAATAATGGTCAGGGAATAGGAATAATAGGCCACCCTGAATAAACTTTTTTGAAAAAAATTGAATAAGCTTTTCTCCCTGAAAGTAAATTGTGGAATCCTACCGTCACATTGCAAATCTTTCTACTTTCTAGTCACATTGAAATTTTTTTGTGACCTGGAGAATGACGTAATTTTGAGCATTGAACGGACACAACTTCCCAGGCCTTATTTGAGGCGCATCTAATCTATTAAAACCAGGAAGCTGTTAAATAGACACTATTTTTGTGAGTATCACTCTTCCACTGTTAAATGTGATTTGATCCTTTCAATAATGAGCGAATCAATTTTATTTTTTGCAGCGACCTCTTGAAGCCATCAACGAACTGAAGCGTGATGCGTGTTGGAATCCGCGGCGAAACTAATTAGGGGTCATTCACAAATTACTTATGATTTTTTTTCTGAAAATTTCAAACCCCCTTCCTCTTATTTAAGATTGTAAGATATTGAAAGATTTGATCCGTGACCCCTTTCCTCGCATACCGTTCAAAAATTATTTACTGAGATTTTATAAACTTAGGGTAATTCAATGTTTATTTAAGGAATTATTTTTTATTTTGCAAAATTATTAAACTTCTTATTTATTAAAAGCAGGTTTCATAATCTTTCCTCCATTTCTTTATTTTATGGGGACAATATAAATTAGGACCCAATTAGAAAATCTGACTATATTTGATTGAAAGTTAATTTTTTTGATTAAAAGTCTATTATTGTATTCTTTGGTTCAAAACTAATTTTTTTAAACTGAAAATTTATCTATACCAATTTAGGTTTAAAATTCATATTTTTTAGTTAAAAATTTATGTATGTTTTTGAAATTTTGTTTTTTTTTTGGGTAGAAAATTAATATTCCTTGATGGAAAATTCTTTTTTCTGGGTTGAAAGTTAATTTTTCTTTTCGTTCAAAATTCGGTTTTAAATTAATATTTTTTAGTTAAAAATTAATGTATTTTTTGTTGAACATTTTTCTTATTGGATAGAAAATTAATAGTCCTTGGTTAAAAGTTCATTTCTCTGGTAGTAAATTAGTTTTCTTGATTGAAAAATTATTTTTTTGTATCTGAAAATTTAACTGCTTCATTTTTGGTTCTAAGCGTATCTTTTCTAATCGAAAAATGTAATATTGTTTCATAATTCATGTTTTCTGTATCAGATTCTTCTTTTTTGTAGAAAAATAATATACTTCGTTAAAAATTTATCTTTATGGTTGAATGTTAATTTCCTTGGTTGGAAATTCCTTTTTCTTTGTCGAAAATTAATTAAGTAAATTACTAAATAATTATTAAAAATATTTAAATATAATATTTGTGGTTAACACTTCTACAGTTTTTTAAATAAATTTTTGTTGTAAAAATCGTTTTTGTTTTCGAAAAAATTAATTTTTTCCAATTAAAATTTAACTTATTTGCTTCTGGTTCTAAACTGATCTTTTTTTGGTAGAAAACTAATCTTCTTGGTTAAAAATAAACGTTTATTTAACAATTTAACTCTTTTATGGATTTTTGAACTCTTTCTTGAGAATTATTTTTTTTCAGATTCATAATTTTAGTTGAAAAGTCATCATTCTTCATAACTGGAAAATTTGCTATAGAAAAATTATGTATTTTATTTAAATCGTCTAGGTGCGCTCACAATTAATGTTCTGTGTTAAAAATGCATCACTTTTTTGAGGATTCAGCTTTTTTATTAAAAATTCGTACTTTTCAGTTAAATTCCACTAGTTGAAAAATATATTTTTTTACTTAATTAAGTCTGAATGAATTTATTTTTGTAATTAATTCAATCTTCTTTAGTTAAAAAGTCATATTTATTATTGAAAATTAACTTTCTTGTTCAAAATTCTGCTTTTTCGGCTCAAATGTCAAATTTTTTATAAAACACTTTTTAGCTGGAAAATTGAATTATTTTTTTCAAGAAATCTGGTTTGATAGAAAATTAATCTTCTTTATTGAAAATTCATCTTTTTTTTAAATTTTTATTTTTTTCGTTAAATTCGACTTTCTGATAATCCTTTTTTTTATTGAAAATTATTTTTATTAACTTCAAATTTAATGGTGCCGTTTTTGCTCGATACCCTATCTTTTTTAGTATAACAATTAACTTTTCGACTTAAAAATTGTTTAAAAATTCAGAAAATTAAACTATTTAGTTGCCAATTGAACTATTTTGTTAAACATTCGGTTTTGTTTGTTGAACAATAATTTGTGTTTATAAAAATAAATGTATTCTATTTTTAATCTAAGATTTTTCCTTTATAAGTTAAAAATGTAACTGCTTTGTAAAAAAAAATTTATTTTGTTGAGAATTCTTCTGTGGTTGAAAATTAGTTTTCTTATTCGAAAATATTTTCTCAAATTGAAAATTCAACGATTCTATTTTTTGTTGAAAATTTATCTTTTTAAGTAAAAATTGAAATTTTTTGTTGAAAAATTCTTGTATTTTGGTGAAAAATTAATCTTCTTAGTTGAAAATCGATCTTTTCATGTTAAAAATTCAGCTAGTTAGTGGAAAATTCAACTATTTTGTTGAAAATACAACTTTTTTGGAATTCATATTTTTTTATCAAAAATTAAACTGTTTTGTCAAAAAGTCATTCATTTGGATTGAAAATTCATCTCTATTAGATGAAAATGATTTTTTTGTCGAAAAATTTCACATTTCGAGTTGTAAATTCAACTGTCTTGTGAAAAAATTATCTTTCTGGTTTAAAAATTCATCTGTTTAGTTTAAAATAAAACTTCCTAATTTTGTTGTAACCATAAAATATTGGTCTTTAATGTGTCAACACGGATTTTAATTTTATTTTGTTGGTCAGAAAAGTATTGCAAAAGCTTTGCGTCCCCCCCCCCCCCCCCCCTCCTATTGTGAGCTACTTTTCAAACAATTTTGTTTTTTGTTTTTTAAAGATTTATACTTTTATTTGAAAACTCAACTATTTGGACCTAAATTAACTTTTTTTGTGAAAACTCACATTTTCGTGATAAAATAGAGCTGTTTTTTAGAAAATTCGTCTTTTTGGCTTGAAAATTATACTAGTTTGTTTAAAAATTAAACTTTCTGGTTAAAAATTTAATAGTTAAATTTAACTAGTTGAAAATTAGTTTATTTTTTAATTAGTTCTTGAAACTAAAAATTTAACAATTCGATTTTTTGTTTAAAGTTTAGCTTTTTTAGTAAAAAAAATCAACTATTGAGTTGGAATCTAATCTGTTTTGTTGCAAATGCATTCTTTTAAACTTTTTTTTAGATTTTTTGTTTGAAATTTCGTATGTTACATTTTCCATTGACAATTCGTCTGTTTGGATAAAAATTTTATTATTGGGGTTGAAAATCAACTTTTTTCTTGAAAATTCGCCTATTTGCTTAAAGCTTCCACAATCTGGTCGATTTTTTCTATCTTGACTGCGATTTAACTATTTATCTTAAATTTTTTTTTAAATATAACTATTTTTTATTTAAAATAAATTTTTTTTCAGTTGAAATATCAACTGCTACCATTTTTTTTAAGAACACATATTTTTTCATTCAAAATTATTTTTCATTTGAAAAACAAATTAATGTAATACACATATCTTTTATTGATCTAAAGAGACGAATTCTTTGGTTGTATTTTCTTAAATAAAATCAATATTTCTTTATATATTTGTTTAAAAAAGTTCGATTCTTTGAATTAATTCGCAAGCATTTGAATCAATTTTGCCATACTTGAATCAAGAATGTAGGTTTGTTTAAATCAAGGAAATAATCATTCATTTCAAAATAATATTAATAAATTGAAAATATATTTATTTATCACAAAGATATCATATATTCATAGCAATTGAGCATTTATTTATAAAAAAACAGGAATTGTGTTTGCATAAATATTTATTTATTTATTTTAAGGAAATATTTCATTTGATTACTCGAATTAAATTATTCATAACAAATTAACATTTATTCGAAGTAATTTTTTTTTATCAAAAATTTAATACTTTGATGTAATTTGTTTTGAATAAAATATTTCTTTAGGTTAAAGAAATATGTTGCTGAATTAAATATCCATGTTTTTGATTTCATCAAATATTTATTTCTTTGGCAACGCTTCGGACTTTACATCCGATGGACCCAAGTTCAATTTCTGCGCGAGGTGGATTTTTCATTTGACTTTTCTGAACAGGTTCATCAAGATTTTAAATTATGTGAATTATTTAAATTAAATATGCATACTAATTATAATAGTAATTATAATTTAAAATAAATGAATCCAATTATTTATTCAGGAAAATTTGTACTTCAATTGAAGTACAAACTACTTTTTTGCACTCGCGCATGGTTTAGGCCAAACAACTATTTTTTTTTAATCAATGAGATATTGTTTGTTTCAAATATTCAAAAAATTGCTGTAGGGAAATAGTTTTTAAACCTGTAAAATATCTGATTAACCATAAAATATATTTCGTTCCATCAATTCACATTTCTCCATTTCAAAGAAATATTTATTCCAATTCATGGCACATTGATTTGGAACAATGAGTTATTCATTTGGTTTAAAATGTATATTTTTGTCTCCATTTTAATTTTTTTGATTCAAAGAAAATTTCCCTCCGACCAGTAGGTCATATTTTCGAATAAAACAATCTTAACTTAATCCTAATAACAATTGTCTGGCTAAAAGAAAATATTTTTTAGAATCAAAGTGTAGATTATATACTTATTTGCCTCAAATAAATATTTATTTGAAAATAAACAGGACTTTCACTTACTTAAGCCAAGTAAAATTCACATGGTACAAGGTGCAGAAACAAATATTATATACATTTGATATAATAGTGTTGCGCATAATGTACAAAGTTCACACTTTAGACAAAATCGAGTGCGAGGCGCGATATACGCAATGAGAATGCCTTCGTTAAAGCTTTAACAATAGAGCTTTAACAAAAGAGAATTCACAATCACCAACTAACATTTGTCGATTCTGTTGACTTATAAGTTTAAAAGGCCTGGGGGACATACAAAGACCGAGCACGTAGCGCAAGGGAATTACATTATCGAGCGCGAGGCGCGAGAAGCAACAATCGCGCGCGATAGGCTCGCTCAAACTTGCGATGAGAATGTGAATTTTTTTTCTTTGATTCCAGCTAAATTTTTGTCGAGTGTAGTAGCGATGTTTTGGCCACGAAGTAAATCCGTTTGTATCTGATCTCGGTGGTCGAATCTGCGAATGGAGCAGAGCCACCAAGGACGCAGTTGGACAAAAACTACCGGAACGGGGTTCGGGTATCTTTGTGACCTGGGACGAATATTGGATGGCAGGGCGGTGATTCCCTGTGACTCGTGAGCGTCCGAGACGAACGCGGATTAGTCAAGGGCTGCGGGAGGCTGTGTGCCACCCGGCACTTTTCGTCAGATCTATCCGTACCGCGATCTCCGCGTAGATCGACCGAATCCGACGCTAACAGAATTCCTCCAGCTGACGGAGGAAAGGGACATTGTCATCTTGCGAAGAAAAGACCCCAAAACTACGTACTTTGCGGTTCATAAGAAAACAGGAAATTTTTCTTCTTTCATGCCCTTTAAGTACTAGTCCACCGTATCGCGTTCTTTTTAAAGCTATCAAGAATCAAGATCTATCATCTAATATTCTAACCGAGCTCCAGCTCCAGCTCCAGCTCCAGCTCCAGCAGCTCACACCTGCCTCATATTTCGATATTTACGCAGCCGGAGGTCAAATGATTTCCATTGATTCGTTGACGAAATTTCCCTACCTACCTTTAAGACACTTTTCAGAGATCTTGCCTAACTGTCAAGTGTCAAGCGATCAGAGTTGGGTACAATCAGATTCGATTAAAGACGACAATTTTGTAATGCTTCAAATATTGATACTAGCGTGATCGGTTCAATGGTTGCCCAATCAACGAGGCTTGGTTACCTTCTTGAAATTAATATTAATATTCTTTAAATTTATTCAGTCACTTTGTCCACACTGAAGGTCCTATGTTTCCGCTCAATTATCAAGCGCTTTTGTCTCATGATTTTTTTTCTTTCACCCTGTTTGACAGTTTATTAATGTAAGTCTAACTGCTTAGAAAATTATACATGGTAATCTTCAAATTCATTCATTCTTTTTGTTCCCATTGAAGCTTCTGTTTCCGTTCACTAATTGCGTACTTTTAAAAAGCGGTGATGTCTCTTATGTGGAGGAGGGGATTTACAATATTGAATACAATGTTTATATAGTGTAATATCATATTACGTAAAAATTGAACATGAATAAGCAATATTAAATAAACAATGAATAAAAAATAAAAAAAATATATATAAAATTCATATTACCAAAGATTTCAAAAAGATTTTAAATAATGCTTAAAGCTTTCAGATGGAATTAAAAGACTGCACAAAGAGTTCAATGATTTCCCAAAGATTCGAATAATTTCACAAATATTTCACAAAGATTTAAAAGATTGCCCAAAGACCTCAATTATTTCACAAAGATTTCAGATAGACTTCAAAAATTACACGAAAACTTGAATGGTTTCCCAAAGACTTCAAAGACTACGTAATAATTACGGATAAATGTAAAAGATTTCAATAATTTCCCAAAAATTTCTGATAGATTTTACAAATATTAAACAAATTTCAATAAGTTCACAAATATTTCAAAGCATTTCAAAAATATATCAAATATTTCACAAAGATTCCCAAAGATTTCAAAGATATCACAAAATATTCCAATATATCGCATAGATTTCGGATTGATTTATAATATTTTACAAAGACTTTAATTATTTGACAAATATTTCATATAGATTTCATTAACTGCGCACTAATTTTAATGGTTTCCTAAAGATTTCCGAGATTTGGCAAAGATTTCTGATAGATTTAAAATATTTCAGAAAAACTTCAATGATTTTATAAATATTTCATTAGATTTCACGAATTTTACCAAAATTACCAAATATTTCAAAGACTTCGCAAATATTTTTAAAGAATTCAAAAAGGTTTCACAAGGAATTCAATATTTTCACAAATATTACCAAATATTTTTAATATTTTGCGAAAATGTCACAAAGATTTCAAAGATTTCGGATGAGCTTTAAAGATTTTACAGATTTCTATTCTTCACAAAAATTTCAGATATATTTTAATGATTGCACAAAGATTTTAATGATTTCCCAAATATTTCAAAGATTTCGCAATAATTACGGATAATTTAAACAGATTTCAATGATTTTCCAAAGATTTCCAAGATTTGGCAAAGATTTCTGATAGATTTAAAATATTTCAGAAAAACTTCAATGATTTCCTAAAGATTTCAAAAAGGTTTCACAAGGAATTCAATATTTTAAAAAATTTTACCAAATATTTTAAATATTTTGCGAAGAATTCACAAAGATTTAAAAGATTTCGGATGAATTTAAAAGATTTCACAGATTTAAATTCTTCACAAAAATTTCAGATAGATTTTAAAGTTTGCGCAAAGATTTTAATGATTTCCCAAATATGTCAAAGATTTCGCAATGATTACGGATAATTTTTAAAGAAATCAATGATTTCACAAAGATTTCTGATATATTTAAAATATTTCAGAAAAACTTCAAAGATTTCCTAAAGATTTTATGAAGCTTTCACAAATTTCACCAAAATGACCAAATATTTCAAATATTTTGCAAATATTTTTAAAGATTTCAAAAAGGGTTCAAAAGGAATTCAATATCTTCATAAATATAACCAAATATTTTTAATGTTTTACGAAGATTTTACAAAGATTTCAAAGATTTCGGATGAAGTTTAAAGATTTCACAGGTTTCAATTCTTCACAAAAATTTCAGATAGATTTTAAAGTTTGCGCAAAGATTTTAATGATTTCCCAAATATTTCAAAAATTGCGCAATGATTACGGATAATTTAAAAATATTTCAATGATTCCCCAAAGATTTCTGATATATTTAAAATATTTCAGAAAAACTTCAATGATTTTATAAAGATTTCATTAGATTTCACGAATTTTACCAAAATTACCAAATATTTTAAAGATATCACAAAAATTTTTAAAGGTTTCAAAAAGGTTTCACAAGGAATTCAATATTTTCGCAAATATTACCAAATATTTTTAATATTTTGCGAAGATTTTACAAAGATTTTAAAGATTTCGGATGAATTTAAAAGATTTCACAGACTTAAATTCTTCAAAAGAATTTCAGATATATTTTAATCATTTCCCAAATATTTCAAAGATTTCGCAATGATTACGGACAATTTAAAAATATTTGAATGATTTCCCAAAGATTTTTAGGATTTGGCAAAGATTTCTGATGTATTTAAAATATTTCAGAAAAACATCAATGATTTTATAAAGATTTCATTAGATTTCACGAATTTTACTTTTTAATTATTTTTTAATTAAAATATTTTATTTCAAAGATTTCGCAAATATTTTTAAAGATTTCAAAAAGGTTTTACAAGGAATTCAATATTTTCACAAATATTACCAAATTTTTAAAATATTTTGCGAAGATTTTACAAATATTTTAAAGATTTCGGATGAATTTAAAATATTTCAGAGACTTAAATTCTTCAAAAAAATTTCAGATATATTTTAATGATTGCACAAAGATTGTAATGATTTCCCAAATATTTAAAAGATTTTGCGATGATTACGGATAATTTAAAAAGATTTCAAAGATTTCAAGTAGATTTCAAAGATTGAACAAAGATTTGAATGACTTCCCAAAGATTTATATAATTTGATAAATATTACCAAATATTTACAATAATTTCATATAGATTTCCAAAGATTTCAGAAAAATTACTCAAGGATTTCAATGATTTCCCAAACAGTTCACAAAGATTTCACAAATATTACAAAATATTTCGTAGATTTTACAAATATTTCACAAAGATTTCTATTAGTTCCCAAAGATTAAAAAAAATTATAAAGATTTTAAATATTTTACAAAGATTTCGGATAGATTTAGAATATTTCACAAAGACGTCAATTCTTTCAGAAATATTTCAAATCAATTTGAAAGATTTCACAAATACTTCAGCGATATCATAAAGATTTGAATAATCTCTCTAAAATGACCAAATATTTACAATATTTCGCAAATATTTTTAAAGATTTCAAAAAGGTTTCACAAGGAATGCAATATTTTCACAAATATTACCAAATACTTTAAATACTTTGGAAACATTTTACAAAGATTTCGCAAAGATTTCACAAAGATTTCAAAGATTTCGGATGAATTTAAAAGATTTCGCAGATTTAAGCTTTCGCGAAAATTTCAGATAGATCTTAAAGATTGCACGAAGATTTTAAAGATTTCCCAAACATTTCAAAGATTTCGCAATGATTACGTATTATTTAAAAAGATTTCAATGATTTCCCAAAGGTTTACATAATTTGATAAATATTGCCAAATATTTACAATAATTTTATAAATTTTTTAAAATTTTTGGATAGATTTAAATGATTTTACAAAAAACTCAGATGTTTCGCAAATAATTAAGATAGATTACACTAATTTCATATAGATGTCCAAAGATTTCAGAAAGATTGCATAAAGATTTCAATTATTTCCCTAAAATTTCACAAAGATTTCACAAATATTACAAAATATTTCGTAGATTTCCCAAAGATTTCACAAAGATTTCTATTAATTCCTAAGGATTAAAAAACTATTATGAAGATTTCAAATATTTCGCAATGATCTCACGTAGATTTCAAAAATTGGACAAAGATTCGAATGAATTCCCAAAGATTTACATAATTTGATAATTATTACAATATATTTACAATAATTTCATACATTTTTTAAAGATTTTGGATAGATTTAAATGATTTTACTGAAACCTCAGCTCTTTTATAGAAATTTTAGATAGATTCCACTAAGACTTCACAAAGATTTCACAAATATTGCAAATTATTTCGTAGATTGTGCAAAGATTTCTATTATTTTCCAAAGATTAAAAAAAAATTATAAAGATTTCAAATATTTCTCAAAGATTTCGGAAAAGAAAAAAAGAGACTTCAATACTTTCACAAAGATTTCCAAGATTTGGCAAAGATTTCTGATAGATTAAAAATATTTCAGACGAACTTCAATGATTTCCTAAAGATTTCATAAAGATTTCACGAATTTCACAAAAACTACCAAATATTTCAAATATTTGGCAAATATTTTTAAAGATTTCAAAAACAGTTCACAAGGGATTTAATATTTTAGGAAGATTTTACAAGGATTGTAATGATTTCCCAAACATTTCACAAAGATTTCACAAATGTTACAAAATATTTCGTAGATTTTCCAAAGATTTCACAAAGATTTCTATCAATTGCTAAAGATTAAAAAAAAATTATAAAGATTTCCAAGATTTGGCTAAGATTTCTGATAAATTTAAAATATTTCTGAAAAACTGCAATGATTTCCCAAAGACTTCATAAAGATTTCACGAATTTCACAAAAATTACCAAAGTTTTCCAATATTTCGCAAATAGATATAT
>JAAAKG020145886.1:0-10786 GCA_010014905.2 Druon quercuslanigerum
AATAGAAATTCAGAGAATCCTTCGAAGAATAATAATACTTTTAAATTTAGTAAGATAAACAATTTTAAATAAAATAAACGAATAAAGTTTTAAAGATATTGATACAAATAATAATACTTTAAAATTTAGCAAGATAAACAATTTTTAATAAAATAAACAAATACATGTTTAAACATATTGATACAAAAAAATTTACAAATTAGCTACATTTTCAAATAAGATTGTTAGGTCTTTTCAATTTTGTTTCTAGTTTATAAAGAGTTTCAAAATAAATTTAATTTAATGCTAAAATCGAAAACGTAAAAAGTCCCTGTATTTTTTTTACTGGAAATATTTGAAATACTTAATAAACTATTATTATTACAAGAAAAAAAGAAAATAATTTAAAGTTTTTGAAAACTTTTTGCTAAATCATATTATTGTAGGTTTCTTTTTTAATTTTTAAAATTTATTTTGCACGACTTGTAAAAACTTTAGAAAACCTTCTTATTACTTAAAAATCGATCTCAAAGTTTTTGATAGATACGAAAATAATTTGAATTGTGAGAATATTTAAGAAAATTGAAAACAAAATGTGAATTCTTGAAGATTTAGAAACAATAAAATAATTATTTAAAAATAATAATATGGTTCTAAAAAAATGAAAAAGTTTGAGTGATTTTTTACTAACTAACTAATTTTAGAAGTATACTTGCAAGAATTTGTTAAAATTTCAAAAAATTTTGAAAATGCTAAAAAAATTGTAAAAAAAGAAGTCTACAACTTTTAAGGGTTTTCTAAAAATTATGAAACATTCTTGAAATTCTTCAAAAAGCGTCTAAAATTTTAAAAATTCTTATAAATATTTCTACAAACTTTCTCGACATCTGAAATTTTCAGAAATCTTCTTAAATTTTCTTATGAATCTTCTAAAAATTATATTTCTACAACTTAAAAAAAAAACTTCAAAATTAAATAATTATTCAAACTTGTTATTTTTTATCAAAAATTAATTTCTCCCTTAAATTATAATTTGGTTGAAACTTTTTCTCTTTCTTGATCGCAAATTTTGTTTTTTGAAAATTAAACTATTTGTTTAAAAGTTAAACTACTTAATCCATAATTATTTTTTTGTTTGGAGATGAATTATTTAAGTTGAAAGTGCACCCGTTTGGTACAAAATGTAACTATTTATTTAAAGCTTCTCTTTTTTCTAAGAAAATCTTCCCTTTGAGTTTAAAATTCATCTTTCTGGTTCCGCAAATCAAGTTTTTACGATAGCGTCTGTCTGTCCGTCCGTCCGTCCGTCCGTCCGTCCGTCCGTCCGTCCGTCCGTGAACACGATAACTCTCGAAAAAATTAACGAATCTAATTAATCTTTGGAACACTTTTTTTAGGTCCTAGAAGAAAGAACGAATTCTTTAACCAGCCATTTTGGATAAAAATTCAAAAAGTGAACGCATTTTGAAAATTTTTGAGACCACTTTCTTCTGAATTTGAAAATTCTATGCACGGATATTTATAGTATTAAAAAGGACGAACAACTTTTCTGATATTAAAAAAAAAGCAATATCATATAAAACATATTTTTTCGCGTCGCTGAGATGCATCGATTGACCTATTGTTAAAACATTTATAACCAACCTGTACAGATTTATGCATTCTTAAAAAATGGTTTATTCTATCCATATAAGAAATTTTTTTTTGATATTTAAAATCAAAGATATTATTTGCAATGTATTTGTTCGCGTCCTTGACGTGCATCGATTGACCTATAGATGAACCTTTTATGACAAACCAGTGCTCATTGATAAAGTTTAAAAAAAATGGTTTAATCTGTTAATATGAAATTTATTTGACGTTCAAAACGCGACTATATTACATATAGATTATTTGTTCGCATCCTTGAGAGGCATTGATTGACCTATTGATGAACCTTTTATAACCGACCAGTACCGATTTATGAAGATTCAACAAACATCGAGTCTTCTGGTTATATTTGAGAAACGTTGAAAATAGGAAGAAAGTTTAATGCTACACGTTAAAGTAAATGCGTTTCCGTTTTACGTATCTTAAAAGGTTTGCCGGCCGTTTAGTACCTCGTTTAAGAAAAGAGCTTCCTCTCGAATAATCGATTCAGATACTGAATCACCTCTGTCTATTGCTTGCTTGAACCGTTCGAAGACAGCAGTATCCAAAAGAACATTACTATGTTCAAGAAAACATTTTACAGAAACATTTCAAGTAGGAAAGCACGCACTTCTCCGCAATTGTACATAACGCATGTGATGCATGCCAAAAAAGACGTACGAAAAAGTTATTTAACAGAAAATTACTTACATTTATAAATATTATATTAACTGTCCACGAAAAGTAGAGTTTTCACTATTCTCACGTCGACACTTGAGAGTTTGATATTATAAAACACTCCAGTGGGACTTCGATGTCTAAAGTCGATCACTTCTCTCTTTCTACCATATATGAGATGAACATAGACGATCCGATTGTGTTCCAGTAACAGATCTCATTTTTCGTTTAGAAACGACCATGTTTTTTTTCTATCTCTGTCCATCCAATAATCCTTCTTCATCTTTGTTTTCTTTAAGGAATCGCAGGACCTATTGACTAGCTATGATAGCACCATCAATTAAGAAGAAATTAATTTGAAACTGTAGAATAACATTTTTTATTGAAATGAACATTGCTATTTTTTTAAACATTTCCATGTCAAAAACAAGCTTATTCAATCATAAGTAATAATCCAGTTAAATCAATCTCATCGGCTTCAGTATGCATCGGAACCCACTGCTGCTCGACGTGAGCTCGCCATTGTGCTTATTTGCGTATCCCTCCCGCTTCGAGTGAACTGTCGAAACGATATGACACAGTTACACATGTGGGCTGTTAGGGCGCATCACCTTATTTAAACGCTCCGGTTTCATCATGTCTGAGTGAGTACAGCAAATCTCTTCGCATTTCCTCTCATGTATACCCGCGGATCGGTGACAATTCTCAGAAGAACTATCTAGGGTGTCCTATATCGAGGATTCACTGTAATTCGCAGCCATATTTTACTTTCATTTAATTGGTTCTTTAGTAGCCCTAGTGCCCGTCCGACTCCTTCTTCATCCAATTATTTTTTTAACATTTCTCCTAACAACTAAAGCCTTCTTCCTAGATTGTTTATTTTAGCTTTTTTCATTACTACCAATGCAACAATAATTGCCTTCTGGGTTTTTCCTGATAAGGTGTTTAGATTTTTTTGTTCTGTTTATGAAGACAATGGAACTTTTGTATTGAAATATTAGAGTACTTAAGAGAGAGATCGAGCAAGGTGGGTACAATAGAGACGGACGTACAAAGGAAAGATCTGAAGGCAGGGAAGTAGACAAACGAGAAAAAAAAATCCGAAGGAATCCTGGTCGACCGACCAGAGCAATTAAATTAGCAGCAGAATCTAAAAAGAGCGAACAAGCATTACGGAATTTTTTTGATTCAACTTGAAAATAAAATCGAGTAAAAAACGGATTTTACCGTTCTTATAAATGATACTTTAAATAAGTGGTGGGACAGCAAAGTAACATTAATTTGAAAAAATGTCAAAGGAAGTAATTGCTTTGAAGAGCCTTATAGAGGAAAAAAATATCAAGGATGCGAGATGGAATACTGCAGTTGCGATAATCGCGGAAGCCCGAGAGAAAGACGAAAATTGGATTAAGGAAAAACCGGCTTCAGACAAAATACAAATTTTAGCGAGAAATTGGCAGAACAGCAAGTTCCATTAACTAGTTCTACTAACGTCTCACCGACCGTAAATTAAGATAATTAAGGGCTCACTGGATCAAATAACTGCAGTGTGGAAGAGGAGCAACAAGTTGATGATAATTGAACTAATGAAGGGTGACTAATCAGAAATGAACAGCTGGTTGCCCGGCTTTTAGAAATTGGAGAGAGTTCCTTCAGAATAAAATAACACTAAACCAAAAAAATTCACAAAGAGGATCTTTAATGGAAATTAGAGGAGACAAAGCTCAAGAAAAATTCAATTGCACTAAGGGATTTTGTAGCATTTTAGAGAAATTTTCATTGGGAGCGTTCACATATTACGCAACATCAAAAAAGGGGAGGGGGGTCTTGTTTCGTTACAACTGTTGTCGATAGTCTGACTTTTAGAAACTGTTTTCAGGTTGTTCATATATTAGTAAAGATTTAAGAATTTTTAGTACCATTAATTTTCTATGTCAAGATTTGCAAATAATTTTACTTTATAATAACATTAATTTTTAAATGTTTTAAAAATAATTATTTTTTCTAATAAAATATCTACTCTCTTCTCATTAATGGGAATCGAATCACAAAAATTCCGATTGCCGGTCAAGTGCTTTTCCATTAGGCTATAAGAAAAGCACCTGACCACAAATCAGAAGTTCTGTTGTTCGATTCCCAGTGCAGCGAAAAGAGTAGATCTTTTTTCAGAAAAAAATGTAATTTAAAAATTTTAAAAAATATATATTCCATCTAGTTTAATATGACGTTAAGTATTTTCTATTATTAGAAGACTTAACTTGATCGATACTTTCGATTTTTAATTTCACAGATTGTGAAATGATATATACACTGATTAATGGTAATCATCTCTGATGATAATACAGATTCCTTTTAATAACTCGTATCATAAATGTAACACCTGGCTTGAGATAGCGTGTATTATTGAAAAAAGATTCTTCTTTCGACCTCTCTAATAGCTTAATGGAAAAACACCCGACTGGCAATCAGAATTTTTGTTGTTCGATTGCCAGTGGAGCGAAGAGAGTAGATCTTTTTTCAGAAAAAAAATTATTTTAAAGAATTGAAAAATTTTATTTTGTATCTATTCTAAAATGACTTTAAGTATTTTCTGTTACTTAAGGAGTTAACTTCATCGTTCGTTTTGGTTTCTAATTTCAAAGATATAATAATTTAAAAAAAATGTAAAGTAATCATCTCTGATGATAATACGATAATATGATATCTTTAAAATTTTAAATGTACTTAAAAATTATTAATAGAAGATTCGAAAAAATAGAAGCTTTTTAATAATTATGAAATATTGGAGGAAATTTAATTTTTGTAAGATTTTTGGGGAACTTATAAATGGTTCACGTTTTATTTTTAAAGTATAATTTTCGGTTTTGAATATTTCAAAATGTGTAGAAAAATAATATGGAAAACTTTTCGATGATTTTTTTAATTTTTTAGGAATTGAGCATTCTTTGGGTAAGCTGAATTTTTTGAGAATCAAGGAAACAAAAAAATATTCTTGAAATTCATGGGAAAAATTTAAATCATTGCTTTGTAATTAATTCTAAGAGAAGATTTAAAAATTCGCAAATTTCTTAAAATTATTTCTTTTAATTTTTAAAAAGAATGTAATAAATTTCAAAACAAAATTGACATTTTTTTAATATTAAATAATTTTATAATAAATATAGGCAGGTTTAAGTTATATTTAAAAATTTTGAAACGATTCAAAAATAATTAAAACTGGTAAAGACTTTAAAGAATGATATAAGGTTTTATGAAACTGAAAAAAATTATGTGTTATGTTATCCTAGAAAAAACTAAAATAGTTTCTTGTTTTTAATAAATTAATTTCAAGATAGTATTTAGAAGGATTTAAAAAAATTTTAAATTAAAAGATCTAAAAGAATGTTTTTTTCATTTTGCAGAACTTCCAAAAACTTCAGGAATAATTTAAATAATTTTTAAAGGTACGAAGATTTAAAAGGTCTGACAAGATTAAAAATGGATTTTTTGTAAGATTCACATGAAAAATTTTGCTGAATTTTTATTTTAAAAAATAAACCTTAAGAGAAAATCAAAAAATGTTTTTTAACATATCAAATGATTTCTTAAAATATTGAAAAAGAGTGCACAAAATTAAAAAAAAAAAGTTTTAAATTTCGTAAGATAAACAATTTTTAATCAAATCAAGTAAATTAAAGAAATATTAAAAAGGTTTTGAATGTAAAAAAAATCTTAAAAATTGTCTTTGGTTCTTTTATGACACATTTTAAACATTAAAAAATCTTCATTAATTTTTTCAAAAATGGTGTAAAAATTAAATTCATATAAATTTAATAAAAAACTAATAATACTTATTTTCTTTTTCTCAGTTCTTTGAATTTCATTTTAGTTCGAATTGAAGTGTTCAAAAAACCTTAACAAATAAATATTCATTTGACATTTTTGTATTGTATTATAATTATTATTTTGTTTTCTTTTTGGCAATGAAAAATAGTTCAAAATTGATAATTATCAATTTTTAGTTTCATTAAGTAACTTCAATATTTGCGTAACTCAAAAAAAAATTAAAAAAGCCATATCGTGTTACACGAAAATATTGTTTTATTTAGTATTAATAAAAAAATATTCCTTTTTCACAAGCGTAAAATTTTCTAAAATTTCGAAAAATTTTGAAGCTTTTTAGATCACTCTCTGAGAGGGTTAAATAAAAAGTAAAAAAGTTTTTGAATTTAATTTTCCGTCAGAACCGCATGATAGCGAAAAAAATGTTTAAAGATAAAAAATATAGAGTACAATATTATCTACAAATTATGCAATCTTTAAAATGATTTATAAATTCGACAACAAAAGATTTATTAATTATTTCTGTAAATATTGATGGAGGCTTTCAAGCACACCTAAGAAAAAAAAAATTTAGGTTAAAATTGTTTATTTAACAGTGGTTATTTAAAGGTTTAGTTTTTTCTTCTCCTTAGGGAAAAGTTACAATTTTATTGATTCCTGATGATCAAGGCATCACTTTATTCTTTGAAGGATTTTTTTCAATTCTATTTAAGTGGTGGAAATTTAGAGAATCCTTAGAAAAATAAAATGAGGTCTTGATCATTAGGATTAAATAAAAATTGTAACTTTTCCCTAAAGAAAAAAAAACTAAACCTCTAAATAACTACTGTTATATAAACAATTTTAACCCAAATTATTCTTTTCTAAAGTAGGCTTAGAAGTCTCCATGAATATTTGCAGAAATTAGGAATAAATATTTTTTGTCGATTTTATAAATCATTTTAAAGATAGGCAACATTCGAGATGGATTGTTATAATTCAAAAATTGGTTTCTTATTTGTAATGCAGTTTTTTGCATCATTACAAGTGGTAATGATAATTCCTAGACACTAAAATTAATAAATTTATTTTACAATCGACGCTTGGAATGAACGATTTTACCCAATAACCAATTTGAATGTAGTTCATTTTCATCACAATCTCCTGGTTTTCCTCTTGTTTTATATTTTTTCGGTTTTAAAGTTAAATTCCAAAAAATTTTATTAAAAAAATATAATAAAGAACAAATTTTTTCTTGAGATTATTATTGTTTTTATTATAAACAAATTTAATAAACAAATTCAATAATCAGGCTTTTTCGATTGATAAATTGTTTTTTCCATATCATTTTGTTAAATTAAGAACTTTATTCTTATTTTAGAAAACTTTATAGTTTGTAGATCAATCTCATGATTTTTTTAAACAAATTTAATGAACAAATGCATTATTCAGGAATTTGTCGAAAGAAATTCGTTTTTTTCAATGCTAGTCCTTTTAGTTGGGAACTTAATGACTTTTTCTGCAACGCGACAAATTTTATGATTTTTGAAAAACAGATTCAATAAATAAATGCATCAATAAGGCATTTGTCGCAAGGAAATTTTGACAGCAAAATTCTTTTTTTTCGAAATTCATGATAATTTCCATAAAATTCATGATTAGTTGATAATATAAATTTAATTAACAAATGCATTATCCTAAAGCTGCAGCCTTATTAAAAAAAGAAAAATAATTATAAGCTTATTAAAAATGCCCAATTATTGCATTTGTTTATAAAATTTGTTTAAAAAAATTATAATATTATTAAGAAATTCTGAAATTTTCTAAAATGATCATAAGGTTCCGAATTTAAAAAATTGTCTTCGAAAAAGCGAATTTTTCGGTAGAAAAATTGCTGATTAATTCTTTTGTGTATTAAATTTGTTTATAATGATAACTATAATAGTCTCAAGAAGAAATTTCTTCTTTATTACGTTGTTTATATTTAAATTTCTTGCAATGTAACTTAAAAAAAGTAAAATTGTGGAAAACCGAAAAAAAATTCGCCCAGCAAATAATTTGTGTATAAAAAATTTGGTTTGCTTATTATATAATATTGGTATATATTTAACTAATGTTACTCTATGAAACTTAGCTGATTTCAATAATTTTCCTGTTATTGGTCAGAAAAGGGAACGCCAAAAAGAAAAAATGGCAATTTTTTTGCAGTATTTGTTTATTCATAAAAAATTAAAAGTCTATTTTAAAAATCAGACTCGACAAATCTCTTAGAAATCTTATCCTTTTTTAAAATTTGTTGTCCAATTCGGTCAAAATTTATGGGATGTAGGTCACTTTGAACCAAAAAATTCAGTATTTCCCCATTGTGCGCTCTCACGGAAAATCAAATCCAAAAACTTTTTAAGTTTCTTAAACTCCCCAAGGGGGGTGAACCCCAAATATTGATAATTTTTTTATAAAGATTATGATTTTTTAAATTAAATTTAATAAACAAATACATTATTCGGGAATTTGCCGGAAAAAATTGTTTTTTTTTCAATACCAGTCCATTAATTTGGAAACTTAATGACATTTTCTGCAAAGCTCGTAAATAGCTGATAAATTTTATGATATTTTAAAAAAAAATTTAATAAATAAATGCATCGATAAGGCATTTGTTGCAAGAAAAGATTGTCGGAAAAATTCTTTTCTTTTGACGCGAGTGTTTTTAATAGGGAAATTCATGATAATTTTCGTAAAATTGATAATTATTTGATAAATATTATATATTTGTAAAATAAAATTTTATAA
Source organism: Druon quercuslanigerum (assembly GCA_010014905.2). Classification (NCBI taxonomy): domain Eukaryota; kingdom Metazoa; phylum Arthropoda; class Insecta; order Hymenoptera; family Cynipidae; genus Druon; species Druon quercuslanigerum. Next base: position 8,878 of record JAAAKG020145886.1, read on the forward strand.
ACAAATGAATTGTCCTCAAGATGCAGCCTTATTAAAAGAATAAAAATCATAATATGCTTATTAAATTTGTTTAGAAGATCATAGAATTTATCAGATAATTTTAAGTGTTAATTAAATTATCATTAAGTTCCCAATTAAAAAGACTGATGTCGAAAAAAAAAAAGAATTTCTATGTCAACAAATGCCCAATTAATGCATTTTTTAAATCAAATTTGTTTAAAAAAATCATAATATTATCACCAAAGTTATGAATTTTTCTAAAATTATCATAAGGTTCCGAATTAAAAAAATTGTAATCGAACAAGCGAATTTTTCGTTAGAAAAATGGATGATTAATGCATTTATTTGATAAATTTATTTATAATAATAACAATAGTAGTTTTGAGAAGAAGTTTCTACTTTATTACGAAAAAAAATTCTAACAGCAAATAATTTGTTTATCAAAAATTAGTTTGTTCATTAAAAAATATTGGAATATATATTAAACCAATACTACTATATAAAACTTAGGTGATTTAAAAAAATTTCCTTTTATTAGCCAGAAACGGGAACGTCAAATAGAAAACATAGCCATTCTTTTGCAATATTTGTTTATTTATAAAAATTGAAACTCTATTTCAAAAATCAGACTCGAAAAATCTCTTAGAAATTTTATCCTCTTTTTTTAATTTTTTTGTCTAATTCGGTCAAAATTTTTGGTATGTACGTTACTTTGAACCAAAAAATTCAGTATTTCCTCACTGTGCGCTCTCACGTAAAATCATATCTAAAAACTTTTTGAATTTATTAAACTCCCCAAGGGGAGGGCCCGCATATTGATAATGTGTCGATTAATCTTATGATTTTTTGAAACAAATTTAATAAACAAATTTTTTTTCAATGCCAGTCCTTTCAGTTGGCAACTTTATGACTTTTTCTGCAACGGTCGCAATAAGCTTAAAAAATAATTTAATTTTAAAAGTAAATTTAATAAATAAATGCATCGATGAGGCATCTGTCGCAAAAAAAGTTTGACGGAAAAATTCTTTTTTTTTCGACGCGAGTGTTTTTAATGGGGAGATTCATGATAATTTCCGTAAAATTCAAGATTAATTGATCAATTTGATATCTTTTTAAAAACAAATTTAATAAACAAATGCATTATCCTTAAGCTGCAGCCTTATTAAAAGAATAAAAGTAATGATATGCTAATTAAATATTTTTAGAAGATCATAGAATTTATCAGCTAATTATAAGTGTTAATTAAATTATCATTAAGTTCCTAATAAAAAATAGTGATGTCAAAAAAAAATTTCTATGTCGGCAAATGAGCAACTAATGCATTTGTTAATCAAATTTGTTTAAAAAATCATAATGTTATAACAAAGATTATGAATTTCTTTAAAATTATCATAAGGATCCGAATTAAAAAAATTGGCATAGAAAAAGCGAATTTCGTTAAATTTATTTATAATAATAACAATATTAGTCTTCTTTATTACATTGTTTATATCCAAATCTCTTGCAACGTAACTTAAAAAAACGTAAATTTGTGAAAAATCGAAAAAACATTCTTTCAGCAAATAATTTGTTTATAAAAAATTGGTTTGTTTATTATATAATATTGATATATACATATATATATATATATTTAACTAATGTTACTCTATGAAACTTAGGTGATTTCAACAATTTTCCTGTTATTGGCCAGAAACTGGAACAGCAAATAGAAAAAAATAGCCATTTTTTTGCAATATTTGTTTATTTATAAAAATTGAAACTCCATCATAAAAATCAGACTCGACAAATCTCTTAGAAATCTTATTCTCTTTTGTATTTTGAGATTGCAAAATAAACGGTAAAGGACTCAATTTTTACGAGCGACACTAATTCATCCTGACCCAGACATCTCTTAACAGGACACATGTTG
>JAAAKG020145887.1:0-10785 GCA_010014905.2 Druon quercuslanigerum
TAAATCATTTTTAACATGATTCGATTTTTGAACTTGAAATAACGTATTATAATAATAAATAATAATCAATTTAGTAATAAATAAGGAAACCAACTGTTTTCATTAAAGCACATAATTTGTTTATTATTGAATGAAATAAATATTATATATATATACAATATAATAAAATATAATAAAAAATATCATAATGAACAATAATTTGTTTTGGTTAATAGGAATACATTATAATTCGCGCCTGAAAGGAGTGAATTTTACGATTTTCGGAAATTATTTTTAATTTAAAAGATACAAAAATCTTGAAGATTGTCTTTCAACCAGAAATATCAGAAAATTATTCTTATTTAACAATCTTTTTTCTAAAAATTTCGCCGTGTATTATTTAAATTCTAGGCCAACTGCAAAGCTGGCGCCGCCACACGGGCACATTTGATATTCGCAGGACAAGTAACAAAATCACGGCCGAACGCCAGTAGTAAAAACCATATCGTTCGGCCATAGATTTACAATGTTAGAAATTTCTGTAGGAATTTTCAGAGACGCGTCACTAAATTTTATGCAGAAACCGTTTCTAAATTTTGCTAAACTGTTTCAGAAAATTTCGTTGCAGTTTAGGAATTTTCAGTTACTGTAACTGCAAATTTTAAGAGGTTTAAGAAATTTTTTTTTTGTTCATTAATTCTAATATAAAATATGTAGTCTATATTTATCCGAAGAATATATATAGAAAGAAAATATGAGTAAAGTTAATACAAAGGAATTCTTATTTTTTAGGTTATAATAGGACGTACAATCATTGTATAAAAATATAATCGAAACAAAAACATTAATTTGTAGCAAAATATATAAACCTCTTACCAAAAAAATTAATTTTGAACTAAAATGATTTACTTTTAAGCGGAAAGTGTCATTTTCATCCAGGAAAGATAAAATTTCTACTAAATCAGATGAAATTTAATTAAAAATTCAAATTAAATTTAAAAAATGAATTTTGATCCTGATAAGATTTTTTTTACTTTTCATTATCAAAATATAAGTTTTGAAAAAGTAGTGAATTTAATACAAAGATTTTACTCTACGTCTCTACGAGACAAAATTTATTTAGGCGGTCCTTGAACATTCTGTTTGTATCTCTCCAATTAAATTAATTAGTTTTGAAATGAAATGTTAAAAACATGCCCAGTATTGAAATTAAATAAAACCCTGATATATATTGTCCTGCTTAAATTTAAAGGAATTAATACAATCATTAAATTATGTTCTTATTACTATAATTTAGCCTTACTGTCTAACTTGTGATAATTGTTTTGAGTCGATAAAATATTTTCTTATCGTTGCGTAAATATTTTTGAACAAAGGTATGTGCTGATAATTTCTACTTTTTTAATTTCAATTAGATTTGGAAGCTGTAAATGATATCTTTACATTCTGGGGAATAGTAATTTAAATTTCCCGCTACTAATGCATAGAGATAATACAGATAGAGGCGACAAGCCATAGGCCATAGGCCGCTGTAAGCGGGACCGTCCGTCTCAACTTCGCTGAGAGAGAAAGAGACAGAGCGCCTCGGGTTCTCTTTTCCGTCTTTGTCGCACATCGACATGTGAGCTTGGAGAATGTGGAGTGGCATAAAAGTGGGGTGACTGGTCGGGTCTTTCTAATTCTCTTTCTCTCTCTCTACGCGAGGACAGTTCTTTAGCTGGCTTGTCGCCTCTATCTGTATTAACTCTTTCTACTAATACCGCTTGAGGCGCGCAGCCCATTCGGAGTATTAGTTTCGCATTTGGTCGGCGCGGAGTCCAGCGCTAGTGCTACCCTTTCTCGCAACTGAGATTAATCGCCAATGATATAAGAATGCTTCAACTTAAACCCCCACATTAATTGATTAACCGACTCGGCCTGCCAACTGCCTTACCTCTTTTGCTGTCCGAAATGTTAAATAACGTTTGCGAACTTAAGAATATAAATAAATGTTTCCCTCCTCAAGAATTATTGAAAAATAATATAAAAATTTATTTAAAATCGATGTCTCACTCGATTCTATTAATTTACTTTAATTAAAAAGAAATAAATCGCGGTGGATATTAACCTACGTTTGAACCAATGACCGGGCTGGTTTTTTCTCCTGGCCACTTAGACCAACTCCTTAGAAAGTTCCTGGTGTACACGAAATTGATAAATCTCTTTTTTTTCTTGCCAAAATAGATAACATGAAGCCTACAGGAGTCCCTGGAGGAAATTTTGGTATACCTAAGGCGATACAGATTCCTGACGGCAGCGACGCTTTTCATCAAAAGCCAATGGATCATGTATTTAGAGGAACTTTAAAAAGAGCCGCCTACCATCATGGCGTCCCCAACTGGGTCAACCTGAAGAAGACACAAAAGAATGCAGCTTCAAATGAGCGCCTTTTTATAATCATGCCTAATATGCTAGAATTTTTTGTCAAAGCGAATATCGAAACATTTGTCCATGAAAATAATGATCCTGGTGTTCAAGGAAATAAGTGTTATATAAAAACAGCTGCAGGCGCTTATTACAGAGCATTCCTTGAGAAATGTATTCATGCAAGTAAAGAAATAAATTGGCCTCAAGAAACTACTGTTTATGTTTACGTATCAGAACTCAGATTCATTTATTTTGGCGAGCTAAGGTCTATTCCAGCGAAACTCGTACCTTCCTGGGTTACCGAACCACAAAAACCAATGTAAAATTTTATGCCAAAATGCTGTTGACTTAATTTATCATTGAAGTACAGGTTATTTTTGCAACAACATAAATTTTTTGTACAGTCTTACATAAACATGCCCGAAATTGGCTGCTGTCAGCGCTCAACACAAACCGTTTATAATTACCATATAAGTTATTACTATTAAAATAAATAATGTTTTTAAATTCTGCATTAACTTCAAAAATATCATTCTCTAAAAATTGATTTGTGAAATATAAGCTTTCCGTTGAAACTCAAAAAAAATAAACTACTATTTACAAAATATGCGCTTTAGTATTTTATTTCCTACCTACAGGTACAAAATGTACAACATTTATTTTTGCATTTATTGCTTATAAAATTTTCAACTTTTGAAGATCTGGGTATTTCGGATGAAAATTCAAAAAGAGCATTTTTGAAATTTCTGAGATTATTTTCTATCTAGATTTAAGAATTTTATGTGATAAAATTTCAAGCTGAAAAAACTTTTTTCTGCTCGTACAAAAAAGAATGAAAAATCCAATATGCAATTTTTCGGTCAAACTATACACGATACGAAAAAGGATAGGCAAAAATTTTGCACCTAAAGAAGATCTGATCATTCGTAAGAAATATTAGAAATAAAGAAATCACATTTTGGGCAAACGACATAAGCTAAAAAAAAGGAATAGACGAATGTCTTTTTCCGAGAAAAGGCTACAAATTTGGCTCTTATCATTTTTAATAAGACAGGAATTTTTGCCAAAGTGTTGCCATCTGTACCACTCCATTTTTGTATTTACGAATCGAGATAATCATGCTATTAAAAAAAAAAATAATCAATTTCGAGTAAATCCTTCAAGAATTTGGAGGTTAAATTTCATTGGCTTGGAAACACGTCTCTTGATAGAGACTCAAAGTCTATTTTTTAATTTTGAAAAATAGTAAAAATTTATATCCGGATATACGAACAAACTAAAAAAGATTAAATAACTTTTTATACAAAAAAAATTTATGTATTCTGGGGGGAAAAAGGTTCAATGTTTTAGGTTGGCCTTTTAATGGTACCTTGGTTTTAAAACAATTAACAAATATTTTTATTTAAGTCCCTTTTCTTCGAATACAAGTTTTTATTATTTTAATGTATTTAAAAACTTGGAACAATATGTTTCAATTACAAATATTATTATTATGCTAACAATCTGATTTATAAAAAATCGTACACAAAATGTACTTGGTTTCTTCAGACTTTTTTAAATTTTAAAAGCCTATTTTTGGCAAAAATGTTGGGTTATTGGTGCTGTAATACAACATTACAATTATACATTTTATTTCTAATTTCCTAGTACCTATTAAATAAAGAAATCAAGAAAATGATAATGCTATAACTAAATTTTTCTCTAAAATTGCCTATATTTTATGTTTTATTTACAATTAAGGGGAAAACGCAGAAGGCTGTCATCTTTGCGTCACTCCGGGTCCTCAAAGTCCTCACTAATCCTAAATCTTTTACTTAACCAACTAGTCACTCGCTAATCCAACCAAGGCAAGATTAGACATTAGTCCAGCCAACTAAAGGCAAATCAGTTGATGATCTAACTAATTAAGACAAGACCGGTCAGAGATTCAACTAACTAAGGCCAAATCTGTCAGTTATCCGGCTATCTAGGGAAGATCAGTCAAAGATCCAACCAACTAAAGCAATATCAGTCAGAGATCCAATCAAGTAGAGAATAGCAGTCAGTGATTCCGTCAACTTTAGCAAGATCACTCGGTGATTACAAAAATTAAGGCAGCATCATGATCCAACTAAGGCAAGATCGTTAACTGTTATGGTCAATTAAAGCAACATAGTTTAGTGTAACAACCAACAGTGTAAGGCCAACTCAGACAATATCAGTTGGTAATCTGGTCGACTTAGACAAGATCAGTCAGTGATTCAACTAATTAGGGCATGATCAGTCGGTGATCAAACAAAAAATGATAAAACAAACTAAGGCATGATCAATCGATAATCTGATCAACTTGGGCAAGATCGGTCAGAGATTTAACAAAATAAGAACAACTTAGTCCGCAATTTGTCCAACTGAGACAAGATCAGTCGGTGATACAACCAACTAAGGCAAAATTAGTAAGTGACTTGGCCAACTAAATCAAGATCCGTCGGTGATAAAACCAACTTAGGCAAGATCAGTCAGAGGTCCAACCACCTAAGGCCAGATATGTCAGTAATCCTGTTAACTTAGGCAAGATCAGTCAAAGTTTCAACACACTAAGGGAAGAGCAGTTACAGATCCTAGCAAGTAAGGCTATATCACTCAGTGGTCCCTTCAAATTTAGGCAAAATCAAGACCTTATCTGACCATGTCTGTCAGACCATAGTTGGTAAGATCAGTCATTGATCAAACCAAAAGTAGGGCAGGATAAAGACGATAATCCAGTCAAATTAGGCAAGATCGGTTAGCGAATCAACCAACTAAGGCAAAATCAGCCAGTAAGTCAATTAAGGAAAGATCATTCAGTGATCCAACTAATTATGCCAACATCAGTCAGTGATCCAACCAACTAAGGGAAGATCAGTCGGTTATCAAACAAAAACTAAGGCAGGAGAAGTCGGTAATCCGGTTGACTTAGGCAAGATCGTTCAGAGATTCAACCATCGAAGAAAAAATCAGTTAGTGATACGGTCAACATAGGCAAGATCAATCAGTGATGCAACCAACTAAGGCAATATCAGTAAGTGATCCAGTCAAATAAGGCAAGGTCTATCGATGATGAAACTAACTGAGGCAGTATTTGTCGGTTATCCGGTAAACTTAGGGAATATCAGTCAAGGGTCCAACGACCTATGGCCAAATATGTCAGTGAACCTTCGGCAAGATCAGTCAAAGATTCAACAAACAAAGGCAAGATCAATCAGAGATCCAAACAAGTATGGCAATATCAGTCAGTGATCTCGTCAACTTCAGCAGGATCAGTCGGTGATTCCAAAAATTAAGGCAACATCATGATCCAACTAACTAAGGGAAGATCGTTTACTGTTTCAGTTAATTAAAGCAACATAGTTTAGTGTTATGACCAACATTGCATGGATAACTCAAGTAAAATCAGTCGTTAATCTAGTTAACTTAGTCAAGATCAGTCAGAGACCCAGCTATCTAACGCAAAATCAGTCAGTGACATGGCCAACTAAGACAAGATCATTCATAGATCCAAGCGTGAAAGGCAATATCAATCAGTGATCTCGTCAGCCTGAGCAAGATCAGATGGTAAACCAACCAATTAAGGCAAGTTCAGTCGAAGATCCAACTAACTAAGGCATGTTACTGTCCCGACCAAATATAGCAATATAGATCAGTGTTACGGTAAAACAGTGTCAGGCCAATGCATACTAGATCAGTCAGTAATCCAGTTAACTTATGCAAAATCAGTCAAAGATTTAATGAACTAAAGCAAGATCAGTCAGAGAGCAAACCAAACAATGCAAGATCAGTCATTAATCCAGCAAAGTAAGGAAATATCAGTCTATGATATAACCAATTACGGCAAGAGCGTTTATTGTTCCGAACAACTATAGAGATATCTGTCAATGATTTGGTCAATTAAGGCCAAATAAGTTACTGAGCTAACCAATTAAGGAAAGATCAGTCAGGGATGTTAATGATTAAGGCAACCGCTTTCGCCCTACTCACTTGAGAAACTGCGTGAGACAAAAGGCTGAGAACGAAGTAACTGAAAGCGTGAGTAACCTGATAACATGTATGTTTGAATAACCACCCTCAACCTCCCTCTTATTTTCGTTTTTCGTATTTTTGGTTCTATCGGGATGTGCTTTACGTGCTTTCTATTGTTTTTCAAATAAGTTCTATGTTAGCTGCAAATAAAAAATTCATATAAGATTAAGTTATATGTCTGTAAAAAGTTGAAAATAAAGAGTGACAGCATGCTCGATATCCCTGCCACTTTCTCAATATGTGATAATAATTTTAATTTTTTCTTATCCTTACATAACCGCTATGTAAACCAAACCACCAACATAAAAGAATCTAAAAAGTTATCGGTGGTATGAGACTCAGGAAAGGTTAGTCTAAGATGGGCGTAAGTTTTGGTCCAGTATCATTTGGTTTGAGACGAGAGAAAGGCGTACTGTGCAGTGAGTGTAGCCTAGGCGATTCGGTTCGAAGCTGTGTTTCTACAACACGCATCCAAAAAGACCCAAAATGACTTTCACAGCGGCTGGGTGCTATAGAACATCAAAGGACTTTGTAAGGAAGTAGATAAAGCTGTATAAAGGGGTAGGTAACGTTGACGATTTGCCACACAGGGGTAAGACGCATTTGACTACGATAAAGGAGGATAAGATGATTATTAATCTTTTTGAGAATCAGCCCAACTGTCATATGCGGCGAGATAAAAAGCTTTCTCAGGAAGGCTACAGACGAGACAAAGCCGTTTCAGATCAGGCCGTGTTTACAGATGAGTCGCCTTTCTCAGTATGGGTTCGTATGGGTTCCTGTCCACGTAAACGCCAAAACGATGCTTCAAATATAGTTGACGGGTTTGATACAGTCTACAGAGAAATGGTTGATTGGGCTAACGAACGCCCGACGTACAAGTATCGAGACAAAATTGCTTCTGCGGATGCGGGACTAGAGTATGCGATGGTTGGTTTTTTTTCTCACCCACATGTCGAATGACGTGGTTAATTCAAAAACAAAGAACAGAAAGAAAAGAAAATATAACTTTTAATAATATAAAGTTAGCCCGGCCATACTTCAAAGAATGAAATTTACCATTTTATATACCTGAAAATTTGAGGAAAAGAAAAATTATAAGGAAGAAACTATAGAAGCAAGGGAACCTTTCGCTGCTCCACTATCGAGGAATGGTAGTGGCCGATGGCCAATGTCCCTACCAGCTACGCATCCACACTGACTCGAATACTTATTTCTTTCATTTATATCTTAAAACGATAGCAAAGATATTTTAAATAATAGGTGAAGCACTTAAGGAGGGGCCACCGAGGCATCGGATCGAATAGGAGCCAATATCTATTATCGGAGAAGCCCGGTTCGCCCGTTGCGTTGCTTGCCGATAAAGAAAAAAAAGGTTAGCCTAATCAATCCATAAATTCTAGAATCAATAGAAGTTCCGTTAGTGTCCAAGACAGAGTGGTACGTTTCGCCGGCGGGACCAAGAACGAAAGTGACAGATTTTATGCAACGCGCCGAAACCGTCAACTCGAAAGGTGCTCAGGTCTGGGCGCGTTCAGAAAGCGCAAGTCGGCGCGTGACTAACGGAGAAACTAAGAACTAAAATAATATTTGACTTCGGTGTAACTAATGTCCGTGACAATATTCGCGAAACTTTAATGTTAATCTAACATTCATTATCGAGACTACAATATTTTATGCTAAATCCTAAAACTTACATCGATATTGAAATTTTCCAACCTTTAAACCAACGCGTGTCTAGTAGAGGGACATTAGGCTACATTTCACTATTTAAAATAAGAACTATTTCTGAATACACATAACGCAACTAAATCATCGACGAAATTAATCATAACCATAGCCACACTAAATCTTGATCCCGAGCTTCGTGTAACCTTTAATAAAAGAGGTTTCATGAATCTCGGAAAGTTTCCGGTTTTAGTTTTGAGCGGGAAAATTTAAATTTCACAACGGGAACGGACTATCCTGCAAGGTAAAATAACTAATTATTGCGTTAATAACACTTACTTAGCGAATTATACTCCGGAGTTGGACATAATTCGCGTTACTTCGTGAAACTTTATCGATGTGAAAGTTTCACGAGGCTTGGTGATTTTTCCGAGGTGCAACTTCGAGCGGAAAAGCTCAACTAGTATCAAGGTTGTACATCGGATTAAACTTGAAAAGTCACGTAAAAAGGTTTCTAGCTAATTAAATTATGTCCTACAAGCATAAATACAAGTCTGGCACATGTTGCGTTACGCTAACGTGACAATTATCCCAAACTCGACCTGACCTGGGCACACATGCGCATACGTTTCAATATAAATTCCTACGTCTCGGAACTTGGTTTCATGAAGTCTTTCATTAATTCTATGAACATTTTATGTCTAATGAAAGATTTAATGGAGACACGACCCTGGTTAACCCCTAGGTTGACAATGTACGTAAGTTACCGAGTTTTAGCGTTTAAAATTTTAATTACTCCGTAGTCGCTCGTTGCAGTGTCGAATCTCGAAGTTTTGGTCCATAATAGTCCATCCAATGACTGTAGAGGCCACCCTTGCAAAATTTCCGATCGTTTGTTGCACGATTCCCATAGTGACGTCAATTATCGAAACAATATGGCGTTTCTCAGGATTTAAGTGGCACTGACTAGGCAGAGTTCGTAAGATCAGGGTTGTATAATCGGCCGTGACTTTGTGGTATTACGTCTTTCTAATATGACATTCGTAGGCCCAACGTTAACTTCGACCAGAGCCAGTATCTCGGCAACAAAGTAGAGAGAGAATTGAGTTTTGACGACCGAATGAACAAAAAGCATAGGATGTCAGAGATTGGGGTAACAGTAGGTTTGAGGCCCACCATCAAGTGTTCGGATTGAAAACTATAGGCGTAGGATGTCACGATAATGGTTGGTATGAGTCCTTTAAACTGGGTACTGGTAAATTCTGCAAAACCTTAGAAGTGACAAGCACGTACAAAAAAATAGATAAACAGGGTTTACAATTTTTGATGAGTGCCCTGTGGTCGAGATGTGACTTCCGCCCTTGGCCACGATAATTTGTTCTCAATTTACTTTTTCGAATCTAAAACCAATGTGACATGTATATCTAATTTACCCTGTCACAAGTAATCTAACAGAAAGAGCTCGTCCTGTTCGACACTGGTATGACAGGAGTTCAGAAGAAGCGAGACGCAATGCGTTCTACTAGCGAGGCCCGAACTTTCCCGAGCTCGACAGAATGTCGTCGAATTCGGGAACGTTCGGAGATCTCACAATCCTTCCGCGATGGGCTAATTCTTATCTCGGATTCTGATTCTGCATAGAAAATCGCTTCGAAAGTGACCTCGAGTTGCCCAACAACAATCATGTTTCCATTATTTGTAGACCTGTGCAATGATTAAAACCTAAACTTTAAGTGATAAAAAATAAAATAAACATCTGTCATTTAATAATTTCAAAATTATATATGAAAGGAGCAAAGGTCTTAAAAACCATATAATAACTCAGCACTTTCGTAAATTGCTAAAATGGCCTAAGCAGGTAAGGAAGGCCTAAATTTAAAAAATGGTCAAGCATCATATTTTTTGAACATATGCTTCCCTTATTTAATCATAAAATGTAAATAAAGAATGCTAAAAATTATGCAATGTATTATGCTATATAGTTTTTACATAGTGTTTGTTAACGAGGGAAATATTTGAACTGAAGGGAAATTCGAATTCCTCTGCTTTAACAGCTCTCATCTAGGAACAAAGTAAACAGTTTAAAAATCTGATAACGTTCTTCTTTCAGCAAACAAATTAGGTGTTTCGATGATTTATTGTATTAAGGGGATAGCTAGATTTCAGTATATTCAATTATTTATGATCTACCATTGGAAGAAGTGCAAGTTGTCACTTTTTAAGGGTAGAATGCCCAATTATAATATTCTGAACGGAGTGGATAGACTGCCGGTACCGGCACAAAAAAAGTTTATCCGGTACCGACTAAACATTTTCCTGTCAGTACCGGCAAAACTTTTTTGTGCCCTTACTCTTTTCAACTTGTCCCTTACCCTTTTCAACGTTTCGTGCAGGTGAGACGGCACCCCCTTTAATCGATCACAGAAATAATGTTGGCCAAACCATTTTCCCCTTTCTAAGGTCTCGTAAACGCGGCAAGGCAACCCTTTAGCCGACCACTGAAATAATTTTGATCAAACTTCTTCCCGTTACCAACGTTTCGTGGGTGCTGTAAGACTCCCAATTGGCTGCTCACAGAAATAAATTTGGCCAAACCCTTCCCCTTTTTCAAAGTCTTGTGCACGGTGTGCCCACTCCAATAGGCAAAGTGGCGAAAGGAAAATAGTAATTGCTAAGTCCCCTAGGCGGCGTTAGTGT
>JAAAKG020145888.1:0-10784 GCA_010014905.2 Druon quercuslanigerum
TTTACATTTTTTGGGAAAATTACGATATTTTATTCCAAATTATAATTTCCTTAAGAGCTTCCCCGTCCCAAAGTTAAAATTTGAGTTCCTCACAAGAAAAAGTATGCAGCCCCAAAGTCAAGTTTACATTTCTTCATTAATATTGTACGTCCAAACGTAAAAATTGTAATTCTTACAGGTACAATGTTATTATATTATTCGTAAAGGAATTTAATATTGTAATACCGGTAATTCTGTAGATGCTATATTGGAATAGTTGCTGCTGAACGATTTTTGTCTAAATGAAGAACGGTTCCATTAGGGAATGCATATTCTCAATGCTCAGTGGCCTCAAGCTGTCATTCTGGCTCGAGCTCAAAGTGCAGGAAACATACGACGTCTAATAGAAATTCGAATAATGCCTTGCGATGGGCAGGACTCGAATCTCGAATGCAAATATCCACGATTACACGGCTGAAGAGCCTAGGAACCAAATCCAGCTCGTTTTCCATTACGAGGCTTTAATATTCATCGCACGTTCTCTTTCAGCAAGCCGTTTTGCGTCAAACTATTAGAAAGCCTGCACGTGTGCTCAGAATTGACTTTTCATCATTTTTTTTATTCATTTTCACCTCAATTCACCATCCAATGCATTCAAATCTGATAATTCCAAACAAAATCTTCCATCGCAGTTAAAATTCCAACGGGAGTCTTCAACTCGTTTACGGCTCGCCCACAACTCTGCTTCTGCTCGCCGCGCAGTGGGGTAAAAAGGTTTTCTGAATGATTTAATCTAGAGATTACAATTTTTATGCTATTTGAAAAATTTTTCTTTTAAATGAAAGTCAATTACTTTTCAAAGTGATTTCTCCAAGCTGATGTAAACAAAAAAATTTGATTAACTTTTTATTTAACAACAAAATTTACATTTAATATTTTTTTTATATAAAATCCATTTTTTTAATTATTCAGATTTATATAAAATATCATGATATACGTAAGAACAATGCTTAATTTTCAATTAATAAACATCCACAATAATTTGTGATTTTATAAACAAATTTAATTAACTTTATTAATCACTAATAATTGCTTATTTTATAAACAATTTTCTAAACAAATTCGCAACTTGACTACTTATTTACGAATAGATACCTTTTTTCGTTACGAATTTTCTACTAGTGACTCAAAAAGGACTTTATTTATTAAAAAACTTTGTTAGGCATTAGTGCTCGTTTTTTATTTAAATAAATTATATTAAAAAAATGCAGATTTCAGTCAATTTTGAACCAGCAGATTTTTTTCAATTTAATTAACTCTAAATAACATGAAAAAATCCTTTCTGGTTAATACATTATCAGACAACAATCATTTTTTTATAAATATTTGTATAAACAAATTGACAACTTGACTACTTTTCAACAAATTGATGTCGTTTTTTTATAAAACTAACTGCCAATAACTTGCAAATGACGTTATTTTTTAGGAAAATTTGTCAATTGACAAAATTTGTTATTTATTTAAATAATTTTTTAAAAGTACAAATACAAAGATACAGATACCATCAAAAGTAAAATATAAATTCGTTAAGTAAAGGGTTGTTCTTTCTTTAAAAAAATACGAAATCGCGGATTTTTTAAATAAATTTGGTATTAAAAAATAATTGTAGCTCATTAATTTTTATTTTTTTATTTTATTAAGTTATTTAAAGTTAATTTCGTTGAAAAACGAAATCTTCTAGTTGAAAATTGACGAAAATCTTTATTGTTTTATAATATTTATTAAAATCAATAACAAATATTGTTGGATTTGCTAAAGGAACGGAATTTTCTAGAGCTAAAATTGTGGAAAATATGCATTTGTTTTAAAAAAAATTGAAAAATGAAGTCTTCAAGTATTTGTTTAAATATAACCACCTGAAATTGTGAATCTATGATTTTTTATAATAATTGTTTATAAAACAAAAATTTGTACGGATTATACTGCATACTTTTTATTTCCTTAATCCAGAAACCCAGATGAAATTTGTTTATATTAATACTATTTCTTAAAATTCGTTAAATAGACTCGGCTGGCCAAACTCGGAATCGTCTACTTAAAATGCGAACGTTATATTTCGGTAATCCCGAAACAGCAATAAGGTTTCTTGACCGACTTTCTTTTTAAATTAAAGATCACTGAATTTCGAAGAACTATGCTACTTTATTTTAAAAAAATAAAATTTTTTAATTTGTTATTTAAGTTGCATAATTAAAAAAAAACTTACCCTTTTACATTTGTGCTTTTGGCTAAATAGATTTTGATTCTTCCTTGATTTTATAAACAAATTGATAAGGAAAATGGATTTTTATTCTATTTTAAAAACAAATGGAATTTCTTATTGTTATAAACAATTATTATAAACAAATTCATTAAATAAGTGGTTTAGGGTACAGAAATCGCGTTTTTAGCAGGATATTTTATGTAACCATTAATAATATTTCGAGAGGGTATATTAAAAGGCACAAAAGATAATTTTCCATTTTCATAAACAATTTAGATAAAAAAATTCTCTTAATACGCGCTTTTAGATAAAAAATGCGTTTTTTCTCAAATTCTTTTTTGTTTAAAAATATTACTGCAACTAGAAGTGTTGAAACATAAAATCATTTTCCATTTTCATAAACAATTCAGATAAACAAATATATAAAAAGCGCCCTTTTACGTATAGTAAATGCGTTTTTAGCATGATTATTTATTTCAGCCTTTAAAAATAATAATCATTAAATAAGTTTTTTTAAAAACAGGAATATCAAACAATTTTTTATTTGTAAGTTGTTTTAATAACAGTTAAACATTTATTTATTCAGGAAAAATTTAAGTAAGTTTAAGAAATATAGATTTTTGAAGATTTCAAAGTAGAAAATTTGAAATTTTTTAAAAGTTTTAAATGGTTTAAAAATAGTAAACAAAAATCTCAAGATTCCTGGGAAGAGATTGAATAAGTTATTTTTTTAAAAAAATAATTTTAACCTAATAATAATAAAGATTTCAAAAGGCATCTAACATTGTCAAAAAATAATTTGGAAGATTTTAAAGTTTTTTTTAGTTTTCCATATTTAATAGTAGTATTTAGAAAAAATTATAATCATTGTAAAAAATACTTAGAAGTATATTGAAAGAATTCCAAAATAATTAAAAATTTTAAAACATTCCAAAGAATTCAAAACAAAATAAATATTAAATTGTATAATTTCCAGATGTTTATATATCATAATTCAATGAATATTTTTAAAAATATAGAAAAATCGACTAAAACAGACTTCAGTTTAACGAAATTTAACACTTTATTTTCAAAAACGTTTGTTTTTAATTCACTGAATATTTAAAGAATTCATTGTTTAAAATTGTTTAGCCTCCTGAAATCTATTTAACTGCATCCTTACCAGATGTTTACCTTGTATTAACAAAATTTTTTTTTATATTTTAAAACTTTTTTTTTTAGTTGACTATCAATTGCTATTTTTGTCGTTTTAATAGATTTTTTATGTTTTTAACTTTTTTCCTATTAAAAAAAAATACACAAGATATACATCTGGTAAAGGTACATTTTTATGAATTTCAGGAAACTGAAGAATTTTGATCAATGATCTGTTGTTCATATTTTGCTTCGTTTACGAGAAAAGTGACATTTTTAATCGGTAAAAATTATATTTCTTCAATTTTAGAGATACAAACCAATTTTTCTTAGCTCAAGAATCTTAATAATCTCATGGAACTTTTTAAAAAATAAAATCTTAAATATCTTTAAACTAAATGTAAATTTAGTCCATTTTTTAAATTGTCACAATATTTTTGGAAAAATTAATTGTATGAAATAATATAAACATCTGGAAAGGGTACAATTTAGGAATTTCAGGAAGCTGACAAATTTTAAATCATGGAATACTATTCATTTTTTGTTTCGTTTATGGGACCAATTACATTTTTAACCAGTAGAAATGTTAAGATCAAAAACCAATTTTTTTAAATATAGTCAGGAACGAAAAAAGAGGTTTTTAGAAATAAAATGTTAAATCTCGTTTAACTAAGTACTATTTAAGTGGAATTATATCGATTTTTTTCTAAATTTTTGTTTGAAAAATTAATTGAATTATACCATATGCACATCTGGTAAAGATACAGTTTAATAAATTTCAGAAAGGTGACAAATTTTTAACTATGAACTGCTGTTCATATTATTCGTTATTAAAAAAAATTAGATTTTTGACAGATAAAATTGAAAAAATATTTTTTCTTACAAACGCTTGGTACGATTTTTTTCTTTATTGGCTCAAAAGAACCGAGAAGCATTCCTGAAACACTTTAAAAAAATAAACTGGACGTGCAACTATTTTTAGGTTTCACTTAATCGAGGCTAGCCCTGCCATATCTTATTATTTCTAAAAAAAATAAATGTACAGAAAATTAAATGGGGGGGGGGGGGCAATATTTTGTCACGGTTCAGTACAAGGGGTGGGAGATCTTAAAGAGAAGCTATAATCCGTTACGTAATTTATTTACAGCTCCTAACACTTATTATATTTTTAAAATTTTCTAATATTTATGTTGCAGCTGCAACGAACGAGGAAAGGCGATTTTTCTCTTTTCACGAACACGGAATTTCCATCTACGAACCTTCTGCCTGTCGGCTTTATCATCAAATTCGATCAACTGACATCATACCAGGAACTCAGGTACCTCATCCTTTTAAGATTAATTTCTAGAGATAAAAATTTGCAGAGGTCTTTTTAATGCGATTTTTTTAATTTATTAAAATTTGGAAAAAAAATTTGTTTTTATTACGATAAATAAGCTCTAAATGATACTGCACTTGGGGGTTCGAAATTCTAATTGAGCGTATTTATAAAGAACCCATTTTTCACTTAACCCACTTCATTTTATTTATTTGATAAAATAATTGTTATCTTGAGAAATACATGTAATCGAACTCTGATGGTCATAACTTAATGAAGATAATTATATTTAAAAATACAACTGCAAAAAAAATAGATATCACAACTTCATGAACACCGTCTGCAGGTTATGTAGCAAAGTTGTAGATATAAAGGCGAATTCATATGCAAAAATTTTGCGTCGTAAGTTCCATGGCAGTGTTTCCAATCTTGGGGACTTTTTAAACTGCGCATGCGTCGCACTGAAAAACGGTATTATCATTTATTAGCGCGCGAATTTTGAATTATGTAAATATTTAGATTTAATATTGATAATAAATAATAATTGAAAAATGCCCAAATAGAATTTTTCTAAGCCTAAAATAAGATTTGGGGTGGCAGATGGTCGATTTTAATCAATTATTCATCAATAAATAATTTTTGTTTGCGGCAATAGCTAATCTCGTCTCTGTCGAATTAAATATAAAATTAAATTGTTCTTTATTTCCGACAATGCGACTTAAAATAAAACCACTGAAATTACTAAAAATGAGTTAAGAATTATTAATTACTGCACTGATAAATGTTATATCGTACATTTTTTTAATAACTTGAAGAGGACCTGAATTCTCCAGGTGCCGATTAAATTGAAAAGAATTTCTAATCAAATGCAAAAATTTGAACAAATAAATTCATTAGTTAAAAGAATTAAACTTTAGTTCAAAAATTAATTCTCAACAGGAGATGAATTTTCAACTAAAATAATTAATAAATAAATATATGTATATTCAGTGTAATTTTAGTATTCCTTTACCCTCAAATTTTTCCTCGGCCATGGTTTAAATAACGTTGTTATTTTTCATGAATAAAATTAATTTGGTCATACGGTCATAATATAATAAAAACAAGAAATTTAGATATTAAGGAACCATTATGTATTTGTCAAAAAATTGTCTTCTAACGTTTCGACCTTATTGCAAGTCTTCTTCAGAGTTTCAATATCACCTGAGTAAAAATTTTTAAATTGCTATAAAATTGTTTTTTTTTTGTATATTGAAAAAAAACTATATAACAATACTAATTTATTTATTACCTGTAGTGACAAATTGTATCCATAAGACATTTTAAAAATCGGATTTCGTCAACTTATTCAATTTCGGAGTGAAACATTTTAGTTTTTTTATATTGTCTTATATTTATTATATTGTTATATAGTTTTTTTTTAAATATACAAAAAGAATTTTATAGTAATTTTAAAATTTCGACTTAGCTGATATTAAAGCTCTGAAGAAAACCTGCAATAAGGTCGAAAAGTTAGAAGACAATTTTTTATCCAAATTAATTTTGTACGCCCAAATTAATTTTATTCATGAAGAATAACAACGTTAAAATAATTAAATATTCAACTAAGATAGTTGAGTTTTAATTCAAAAAGATAAATTTACAACTAAAATGATGAATTTTCGATTAGAATTATTGAAGTTTCACAAAAAAAGAATTATTTTTTCATCC
The DNA here is from genome assembly GCA_010014905.2 of Druon quercuslanigerum. Lineage (NCBI taxonomy): Eukaryota > Metazoa > Arthropoda > Insecta > Hymenoptera > Cynipidae > Druon > Druon quercuslanigerum. The sequence goes on from JAAAKG020145888.1 coordinate 6,405, forward strand.
GTGACTCAAAAATTCTAATTTAGGATTACGAAATTATTTTAGTTGCATTTTTCAATCATTATTCATCATAAATATTAAATTTAAATATTTTTATAATTCAAAATCAACGCGCTAGCAGTGACCAATGGGGTTGTCGGCGCGACGCAAGCGCAGTTCAAAAAGTTCCCAAGATTGGAAACACTCGATCGGTAACTTTATTCTTTATGCTCACATTTAAAAATAGGTAATTATCAATAATATTTATTTATTAAAGAAGGGATCTTAGATTAATCCTTTACTTTTTAAAAATACAAATGTATTATTAGAAGTAAAGAAGGGTCGTTGCAAAAGCCAGATTTCTTTTGTTTTATAATTTTAATATAAAATGTATAAATAGATAACCAATTTGAATGTATACAAATAAATGTTTCTAAAGTATCTATGATTTTATTTTATTTAAAACTCAAGGCTTTTTAATATTTTAAAATATTAATTACTACTAAAAAATGATTTTGTAAATGCAATCAAATCTAATTATTCTATTCTGTGTTCTAATTTCTACAAACATTAAAACTGCAAAAGCCTTCTTGTGCAATATAAACAATTCGCTTGTAAATTCCAAGAGAATGAATGAGTTTGTTGAGGAAAGTGATAAATAATAACGAATAATTAATTAATTATTCATTATTAGTTATTTCTATAAGGCAATTGGGTATTTTTAGAATAAAGAATTCAAAAATCCCGCCTATACCCCCATTCCCGCCTTTGCAAGCGTTTGGTTTGTGAATTCGCCTTCATGCTGTTCCTATACGAGAGGATACAATAGGTATAGTGTAATAAAAGTTAAAATCGTTTTCATTTAAGGATTTTTAAAAATTTCGAGAGATTTAACTGTCTTTAAGGAAATAAAGAGCCTTATTTGAGTTTTAAAATTACTTGTAAATCTTTAAACTCATTTGAATTCTACTAAAATCCTGTGCAAATTACTTACAATCTCTTAAATTCATCAAAAAATATTTTTTAGATGTAGGGGTGATTTTTGCAAAAAGAAAGTTTAAAGTATTCGAGAGCCCAAGAAAGGGCTAAAAATTTTTTCCTAAGGGTGGTTTTTGAACATTTTTTATGTTGCATTCGAGGGCCTAAAATAAGTCTTAAATTCTAATCCGCTTTTTTCTTCAGATTTCATTTTTGGCAAGGGGGTGGTTTTTGGAACTTTTTTCCGTGCATTCGAAAGCCCAAAATAAGCCCAAAATTTGTGTGTACTTTGTTTTTTCCAAGTTGCCGTTTTCACATGGGGGTAGTTTTATTTTTCGTAGGGGTGGTTTCTGGAAATTGGTTTTTGGCGCGTTTAAGAGCCCAAAAAAAGTAAAAGTTCAGTACAAAAATTAATCTTCTTTGTTAAAAACTCGTTTTTTTCGCTGAATTTTACTTGTTTAAAATTCTTTATTAAAATTAATTTTCACATTCCCTTAAGAGATTGGCATTCGGTATACCTCATGATTTTTCATCATAAAAAAACCAGAGTATTTACGACAAATAATAATTCGACAAAAATTATGCAATCAAAAAAGATGTACAAATTTGTTATTTGTCTCTTTTTCGATCTTACGCATACTCTCTATTTTATTTTTAAATAAAAAAATTAAATTTTTGGCAAAACGATGCACCGCACGCAAAATAAAAATATTTCACAAAAGTTGTTCACCAAAAAAGTATATCCAAATTTGTTAATAAAATTTTTTAGAAAGGACAAGTAAAATTTATTTTAATAGTAAAAATCAGATTACAAATAAAAAATTAAAATGTAAATTTTATTGTCATCTATTTTAAACTAAATAGTAGTTTTTTGTACACAAAAATCAACCGAGCCGAATTAACTTTGAAACGTTGAAGTAAAACGGATTTTATTTCACAATTGGAAAATATATTTGTATATCAATCTGAAAATTAAATTTGAGATTTTGAGAATTCTGATAAATTTTGAATTAAATTTTTTTTCAGGAATATCTGTGTGGAGATAAAGAAATTCCTTGTACCTGGGGTCGAGCTATTAACGTTGCAAATCGTTATGTCTACGTTTCTCAACCAGACAAAGATCGGATTCTCGTAATCAGCAAAATACAGATGGTCGTCGTTGATGTAAGTTGTATTTTTAATAGAATTCAAATAAAGAAATAAAAATTATATTAAATAAAATTTTTAAACATTTCTATTAAATAAAATTTATAAATTATTCTTTAAAGATAAAATCTATCATTCGTGTGTGGTTTTATTTTTATTTTAATTAAGTGAAAAATTTTGTTAACCAAGAATATTAGAACAAAATGTTTTTTTTAATTGCTCAATTTCAAATTATCATGGCTTATTTTTTCGAAAAAGAAACTCCCTACTTAACTGGTTCTTTTCAACAATAAAAATTTTTGTAGAAAAGCAATAGCTACTTTAAGAATGTTTAAAGGTATCAATAGCATACCCAGATTTTTTAAAGATTTCTAGGAAAATTTCGATTTATTTTTTATTCTAATAAATAATTTTAGGAAAAAATTGAAAAATATTTCAAAACATTTTAAATGATTTCCTAAAATTTCGAAACAGCATTTCCGAGATTTTAGCGCAACATTTTTTGATTTTACAAGATTAAACAAATTTTTTTAACAATCAAATAATTTTATTTTAAAAAGATTTCAATAATTTTTAAACAAAATCTACATTTTTTAATTTTGCGACAAAAAGTCTGTTTAAGGTAGTTCTAGTGCCAAAATTCAGGTCTTCTGAAACGATTAAAAAACTTGCCAAAATAATTAATTTAACAATAGTTTTTGTAATTGAATTTTTCCTTACTGTAACTTTTTAAAATTTGTTTAAAGAGCTTCATTTTAATAAATCATGGCTTTTTTTGGTGAAAAATGTTCCATTCACTTTTACTGTTTACAATTTTTGAAATAAGTAAATCATCTTCAAATATATTTATTTTCTTAAAAAATGTTTTCTTTTTTAAAAGATTGTTAAGTGAAGATAGAAAAGGAAAATAAAATTGCGAAAAAACATTGAAAAAATAATTTTTTTTAGTTTAAATTGCTTTTATTAATAATAATGTTTTTATTAAATATAACATTCTCAGTAATGTTATTTTCATTTTTAAATCCATAAAAAAAACTGTTTCAAGTAATTTCCTAAAATTGCGAAACAGAATGTAAAAGATTTTAAAGTAAAATTATTTTGATTTTGCAAGTTTACCAAATTTATAAAAAATTATATGTTTTTTTTAAGATTTTCGAAAGGTTTTCAGAGACTAAAAAGTATTTTTAAGATTCCTAGGAAAATTTTAAATGATTCTTTCTTTTTTAAAAAAACTATTTTTAAGGGAATATTTTTAAAGACTTTGCAAGACTTCAAAATATTTTCAATATTGTCGAAAAAGAATCTAGTATGTTTTAAGATAATTTTTATAGTTCTTAAAGAATTGAAAGAAACTTTAGAACAAAAATTCGAGAAATTTATAATTAATATAATTTTGTAACTTTTTTTGAATTTTGAAAGATTTCAGATTAGTAAAAAAATTTCTTAAAAATCTTGGAAAAATTTCAAGTGGTTTTCCTTTTATGTTGAAAAAATTTAAGGGTATATTCAAAAACATTTCCAAAAAATTTCAAACGCTTTTTCAAATCGTCAAAAAATAATCTGAAACATTTTCAAGTGTTTTTTTTTTAATTTGGTAACATTTTCAAATACTTTTAAGAAAATTTCTAATTTGGAAATTTTTAACCATTCTCAAAATTAAATTAAAATGTTAAAATATTTCAAACAAAAATGTAGAAACCTTTAAAAATTTTGAAAAAGTTTCACAACAATAAAAACATATTCTTAATATATATATTTTTTTATTAAAAAGTATTTTCAAAGTAATATTTGTAAGATTTTTAAAATATTTCAAAAGTTTCTTAAAGCGTCAAACAATAATTTACATTATTTTAATGCATCTTTTCATTTCAGAGATTTTTTAATTTTAGTAAAAATGCCAATTATTTAAAAATATATTTAAAAATTCTCCAAGAATTTTTTTTAGTAATTTAAAATTTGTAAAGATTAAGAAAAATTTTCAATCGAATGTATATTTTTGAATATTTCAAAATAAAGTTTTAAAGTTTTTCAAGAGTTTTATCTGCATAGGCTGGTGGTGGTGATGTGGGCCTCTCCTGAGGTCCTTGTATTGGCTGTTCGGTTGGTTCGTTGAGCGCCACTGAGTTTTGAGGGGAAGACTCAGAAACCGGGTTTTTTCGGGTAGCCATCGTCCTTGTTGGTGGCCTACCTGGTGCACGGCGATACGGAGTCGGTGAGCGCAACATTTGTTCGCTTTCACTCTCTGGTGAAAATCAAGAAAATAAAATCTTGAGCCCCACG
>JAAAKG020145889.1:0-10784 GCA_010014905.2 Druon quercuslanigerum
GCTGAAAGCTTGGGCTTACTTAAAATTCCCTCGATAAACGAAGCGTTTGAAAATTGTCTAACGTTATTTTGATACTGGTTACCAACAAAATGTATAACTTTTTTATTTAACAAAATAAATCAATTTGAAATTGCACATTATCTTAAGAACAGCTTGAAGGATATTGTGTTTAATTTTTATCTTAAAATATAAAGAACTTTGTCTTTCGGAGCGAGTCTTTCGAAAACTGATTTTCAAGTCATCAGGGGCCAACTCGAGCGGGCTGAAGCGGCTGGGCAAATTTTATGCGTGGTTATAGAATCCGGAGTCTCAATTCTTAAAGTCAGGAAAAAAATGTCTCTACTTGCGATGGCATATTCTAGATTTTAGTAAAATAATTGTGTGGATGTAAAGCAAAAATTTTATTTTCAAATTTTACCTAGACAGAAGAAACTTCCAACAAAGAGTTGGAAGTAATCGTTCAAGCAGGATAACAGTCAGATAATAACTCCCAATTGATGTAAACTTTCCTGTGTATTTAAAGAGGAAAGGGGGAAAGGGGAAAGACTGGGCGCCCTGTACTTTCAATAGAATACAATTTTAATAAATATTAATATCTCCCCTGTTATTGCGACTAATAAATAAAAATTTTCGCCACCATGCCAACATGATTTAAAATTCTCTCTGCGTGATAAAGCATTGGAGTGCAGTTTTAGTCAAAAGCTCGGCTTTGGTTTCCAATACGTTTGTAGGGAGGCATGTTAATGTATCTACACTCTATAGTGCATAAACGCACCCTCACAAATGCGTAGGTAAGTATAACGTGGCGCGTGAACGTTTCCCATCCACCGCAATCACCCATGCGGTAGAATAGATTCAAATCCGTATTGGTACCCTTGGTGCCAGAATCCCACACAGGAGCTAACTTTGCCGACAATTTAAACCTCCACTATTGCGACTCATCTCTTTACTATACCTATAGTACGTACTCTCTTCCACCAATGCAGATTCGTATAGTACACAGTACTCGACCGTCCCAGACTCTGAATAGTAAATGTCTTTGGGCGTTCTTGCGAACGCAACTCTACGTATAGAAGAGAGAAAGAGAGAGAAGGAAAATTTATACGAGATAATCGGGCGAATTGGAGGCAGAGAGAGAGAGAGAGAGAGAGAGACTTAGCAAGAAAGGGCGATACGAATATGAATTCATTGCCGGTTAAGCTTCGAGAACTTGTTTTCCCACCGAGTGCGACAAGAACCCGATGTTCCATAAATTAGAACTTCGTTCAAAGGAAGACTCTTACGGGAAACTGGTCACGCACCGCAAGATTCAATTTTCAATGTGTATAGAATTTATAAAAGCTTCGAATTTTCGAGAAACAACTTCGCAAATTTTTATTATTGAGTTTATTATTTAATGGAGCACATTGATTTTTAAGATTTTGTATCGTGTTATAAATAACAGAGCTATGAATTAGCAGTTTAAATAAATCACTTTTTAACTTAATTAGGGTGGCTATTTTAAGTGAGGAAAAATTTTCCTGGACGTTTCCTTGTTTCTACATAATTTTTGAAGGTCATTTGAATTAAAAAATTCGAACTCTTAACAAGCTCTTATAACAATTTTTTGTTATTTGAAGTAATCAAAACTAAACTTCAAATTAAAACATTTAAATTTTAACTTTTTAAATTTCTAACTTTAAAAATTGAAGCTCAAAATTGTTCTCATTTAAGCGTTTAATAATTTACACGTATAATATAGAAACTTTCAACACTTTCAAATTGAACAATTTGACCCAGTACCGACCAGGAAATACTTATTTTTCATTTTTTTTAAGTTTGCAGAGGCGCATTTTATAGTTTGAAGATTTTTATTCAGTTCGAAAAGAGCAACATTTTCGTTTTCTATACTTTATGAATTAGAAGAAGGTTAATCTTTTTTAACATTTGTAGTTAGTTTGAAATAAAGAAATTTTGGGTTTCAATTTCTTTATGAATTGAAAGGGAATTTTTTATTTGTAACATTTATATTGAGTTGGAAGGAAGAAAATGTCAATTTCTGATTTTTTTGCATTAGCACAGGAAATTTTTGTTTTTAAGATTTAGAAAATTTGGTTTTAAAGTTTTTCTAAATTGGAAAAGGCGAATTTATATTTCTTAACCAATCATTGAACTGTTTAATTCATAAGAGTTAAAAAGATTGCAATTTTCAGTATATTGCAATTTAAGCTTAACCCATTAACGACCAAAGCTATTAATTTTATAACATGAGTTTGACCGCAAAATTTATGGGTATAACAAAACAATACATAGACCAAAAGAACTGTTCCTTATGTTTTTGGGTGAACCAAATTCGAATCCGTGGTCAAAATTCAAATATTTTGATTTTAAAATTAAATATGGCGATTTTTGCATGCAAAAATAGTGAACAATGTTTGGTTTTTTATTTTTATAGTGTTTTTTAGACATCAAACGCGTAATACCTTAAATTTCTTCAACCATCGGTGCACAACATTCTTAAACTTTACAAAAAAAATTTTATATGTGTGCTTTTTCTTCCAAAATGGCGGACAAAATGCAGAAATGTCCCAAAAACTGTTTCTTTCTATCATCGTTATTTTTCTCAAAAACTTCAAAGTTTAAACAAAAGTTCCAGAGATTAAAAATGTCTTGAAATTAACCATAGAACACTATGAAATTTTTTCTACAAAATCTGAAAATATTTTATAATGTTCTATGGTTAATTTCAAGACATTTTTAATCAATGTAACTTTTTTTTAAACTTCAGAATTATATATGTTCTTGAAATTAACCATAGAACATTATGAAATTTTTTCAGATTTTTTAGAAAAAATGTATGATTTTTCAAAAAATCAAAAATTTGAAATTTGCAAAAAAATGTTTCAAAAAATCTGAAAAAATTTAAGAATATTCTTTGACTAATTGATTAAATATGTCTTAAAATCAACCACAGAACATTATGAAATTTTTTCAGATTTTTTTAGACAAAATTTTTGATTTTTCAAAAAATCAAAAATTTGAAATTTGCGAAACAATTTTTTTAAAAATCTGAAAAAATTCAAGAATATTCTTTGATTATTTCTAAGACATTTTTATTTCAAAAAAATTTGTACCAGAGCCTATAGTTTTTGGGAAATAATTGATCAAACTTCATGCAAATTCTTTTCAGCCGTTTTTGGGGTTTGGAAATTTACTTTTTTATTTATTTTAAAAAAACTATAGGCTCCGGTACAAATTTTTAAAAAATAAAAATGTCTTAGAATTAATCAAAGAATATTCTTGAATTTTTTCAGATTAAAAAAAAATTTTTTTTGCAAATTTCAAATTTTTGATTTTATGAAAAATCAAAAATTTTTTCTAAAAAATCTGAAAAAATTTCATAATGTTCTATGGTTAATTTCAAGACATTTTTAATCAATTAGTCTAAGAATATTCTTGAATTTTTGCAGATTTTTTGAACAAATTTTTTTTGCAAATTTCAAATTTGTGATTTTTTGAAAAATCAAAAAAATTTCTAAAAATTCTAAAAATATTACATAATGTTCTATGGTTAATTTCAAGACATTTTTTATTAATGGAACTTTTTTCTAAACTTTGAATTTTTTGAAAAAATAACGATGATGGAAAAAAACAGTTTTTGGGATATTTTTGCATTTTGTCCGCCATTTTGGAAGAAAAAGCACATATATAAAAATTTTCTGTTAAAGTTTAAGAATTTTGTGCACCGATGGTGGAAGAAATTTTGAAATATTAACGCGTTTTATGTCTGAAAAAAAATTATAAAAATAAAAAATCAAACATTTTTCACTATTTTTGTATGCAAAAACCGCCATATTTAATTTTGAAGTGAAAATATTCGAATTTTGACGACGGATTCAAATGTAACTCACCCAAAAACATCAAGACTAGTTCTTTTAATTTATTTATTGTTTTTTTTGTACCCATAAGTTTTGCGGTCAAACTCATGTTATAAAATTTATAGCTTTGGTCGCTAATGGGTTACTTAATTCTTTTTTTATTTTTGAAAATTCGTTTGTCACATATATTTGATAACATAAAACCCAGAAAACAGAGAGATTCTAGACGGGAACTTAAATGTCTGGTCCTCCCTATTTTTCCCGGTCAGTACCCGATCAGTAATTGTTTGGACATGACCTATAAAATCTGTAAGTTTAACGTGGCAATTTAAAAAAAACTGGTAGTATTTTTGAATAATTAATAATAAATAAAATTAATATTTTCAGATTTCAGCGTAAAAGTGTTGATTATTCTATTCCTTTAAATCCACGATTTTTCCATCTGCCAAAAATGTCATTATAAGAATAGGATATCTCAGAAAATAATTATTTTTCTATTTTTCTTAGCAACCGCTGCATATATAGTTTCCTATTCCCCAACAGAGAACGTGTTTTTAATCAATTTAATTCCTTGTAATTGTACCGACAGGCACACCTCACGCACCCGAGCAGAAATTCTAATATGGATCTGATCGGGGCCAGATAGGGCAGAATTTGGACTATTTAGATGGGGCCAGACTCGAAATGAAACGCGATACTCAATCGGGGCCCAAGTACAGCGCCCAGAGATAACCCAGCCTGGCCCCAATTGGGCCCATATATTAATTTATTTTTAATATTCTTAATTAAAAACTATTTTTAAATAAAAAAATTATAAAATCGTATGTATCACCTTTATATAAAAACAGTGGAGTATGTAATATTAGAAACAAAATGTTTTTTAACCCACTTTTTTGGAACAAACGGTAAAATTCAAAAGGCGCAATACAACAGCCAACATTTGTATATGATAAACTCTTTAAGCATTTTTCAATGTATTTTTGCTTTCAATTTCTATATTGAAATTAAATTAATTAAATTATTTTAAAATAAGCGCATTATAATTTTGCACTGGCTCCTTAAGTTATTTTTACAAAATCGACTATACTATACATAAGAAGGTTGTACTCATAAAGATTTTATCATATCATCAAAAAAATACGTGAAAATAAATATTCATTGTTGTTAATTATGGATCTAATTAATAATTAATTAATATTTAAAAGTTTAATATTTATATATTTATATATTATATATTTACATATTTAATATTATTTAATATTTGAAAGTTTCAAGTTCAAATCAGCTCATAGAAATATGGATCTTTTGGAAATAAAATATCGCCCTCAAAAGAAATATAAAATGGAATGATATTTTTTTAAACCGCTCACACAGTTGATATTTCGTATAAGGAAGATAAAACAAATCCTATTTAGGTTCAAATGTGATTATTTTTTATGCCAAGTTTGCAACTGAATTAATCAGTGAAAACACTCATTGGGTGAATCAGTGCTTCTAGGGTCTTTGATTTATTTATATGAAAATTTTTACTGATGTATCCAGTAACAAAGTAAAAACCACTGATTTTTCAGTGGAGACTTACACTACTGATTGATTCAGTGAAAATTTCACTGATTCCGTTGTAGAGAGTATAATTCTTGACGGAAATTTAGCATACCTTGAAATTTGTTATGTCTCCTAAAATTCTTTGCATTAGTTCAAAAAAAAACTTTAAATCTTCAAAATATTAAAAAAAATTGCATTTCCCTTATATCTCTCAAAATTGTTGAAATCCGTAATAATCCCTCCAAATAAAAGTTAAGTTATTTCCTAAAGTAGAAATCATCTGAAATAACTTCAATATGAATTAAATTTAAGTTTTTCGTTGAAGTTCTATAAAAAATTTTGAAACTCTTGGAGATTTAATAAAATCCTTAAATCTTATGAAATTTCTTGAAATGTCTTAAGTTTATTATATACCTATACTGAGTTATTTCTATTATACTGCATTCATACTGCATTCAATATTGCAAATAATTAAAGGGGATTGTAAAAAAGTGCATGGGATTGCAAAAAGGTACGTGGGATTGCAAAGAGTAAATAGGATTTTAAAGGGGTGCGTGGGATAGCAAAAATTTAAAAATGCTGGGTTCCAAAAGACCCCAAGTGTCCGCTATGTTCTTTTTTAAGGGCGTCTCATTTAAGGGTTAATAATTGAAAAAGTGACAAAATAAGTGAAAAAGTGCCAAAAGCGAGCACAATACGAGTGCGTAGGCATCTTATACTTCGAAATATTCCTGAGTTACGTGTTGACGACTATAGTAAGTAAAATCAAGTAAGTTAAGACAAAACATAACCTTAAACTGGCTTATCACAAAAATGTAATGACTTATTTCAAAATAACTTATTACATTTAATTTCAATACAGAAATTAAGAAAAAAAATATATTGCAAAATACTTAAATAGTTTATCATACACAAATGTTGGTAGTTATATTGCGTCTTTTGACTTTTTCTCTTTGCTCCAAAAAAAAGTTGTTTTAAAAATATTTATTTTTTAATCTTACATACGCCAATGTTTTTATATCGTGATCTGTTTGATAATCTGATTTTTATGCTCACAAATTTCAGTTTAAGAGGTGATGAATACGATTATAATATTGTTTTATTTAAAAATCCCGTTTAATAAATAAATATGGGCCCAAGCAGGGCCAGACCGGGGCCACACTGGGTTATCTCTCGGCGCTGCACTTGGGCCCCGATGCGGTACCGCATTTCATTTCGAGCCAGGCCCCATCTAGATAGCCCGATTTGGGACAAATTCTACCCGATCTGGCTCAGATCAGATCTACATGGGAATTTCTGCTCGGGGTACATGGGATTATAAAGGATTGCATGGGATTTCAAAGAAGAGCATGGGATTGCAAAAAGGTACATGGGATTGAAAAAAGGTACATGGGATTGCAAAAAGGTACATGGGATTGCAAATGAGTGCATGGGATTGCACTCTGTTGATGTTTATTTTATTGTTGATTTTTTTATATAGTTTTCCGTCTATATCTTTGCTATTATTGACCCTAGAAGTTTAAGACATTATTTTCACGCTTTCCGAGAAAAAGAACGGATTAAGAAATATATTTAGATTGGAATAAAAATTGATTAGTGTTTATAATTAACCGTTAGATCGCTGGTTGATGGCTATAGGATGAAGTTAATAGTAGCACGAGCTTCGATTGGGTCGGTGAGTGGCGTTTCCGTTACAGTTGCTTAATGACAAAGGCGGAATGACAGAATGATTCTGTCACGTATTGGAAACGCTTCATTGGATCCGCGAAGGTCTCTCCAACGTCTACAAGGACCTTATCCTTTATTGCAATTTACGTTGCAAAATTTTCTCTGTAAAAAAATAGAGACAGTTTTTTATAGATATTGGGTTGTTGCAAAAATTTGTGAAATTTTCATTATGACTTTTTTTAAATAAACTTTTAAAAAGAAATTGATTTTTTTTTATTATTTCAAACTCGAAATAAAACGAAATTACCAATTTCAGAGGTCAACATTCATATTTGCAGTGCAGACAAATTTAAAAACTCAAAATACGTAAATCTTCGAAACATAAATTTCCCATTTGAAGAAAATCTAAATTAGACAAAAGTTGTATTTTTTAAATTAAAACTTTTTATTAGCACTAAATACATATTAAAGTGTGCGTTCAGAAAATTGCCATAATTTTCGTTCCCATGGGTATTATTTGTTAATAATATTTTCCTATATATACATATGGAAATATTATTAAATTCATAATTTTGTTATTTGATTGTGGAAGAAAATAATTAAAAAAAAGAATTGTTTACTTCAAAAAATTCGTAATAAGTTATGTTTTGTCACAATTGTTTATATCAACAATAAATGTTGTTGAATAAAAAAAGTATTTTTTCAACCTTTGGATTTTTCAGGGAATTTTGATCACTTTATACTCACATTTATACATTTTTTTCCGTAAAAATGTGTATTTTCCGGCGTAAAACCCCGATTATAATGCAAAACAGTTTTTTTTTTAAACAAATTCCCAGACCAAAAATTATAAGAAGATATTTATTGAAAGAAATGTTAATGATCAATCCAAGATTTTAATAATATTATATTTTAACATTGTTTCTGAATTTTTAAATAATTTTTCTTCAACGAGATTAAGGCTTGGCCTTTAAAGGGTTAATAAGTATTAAAAAAATTTTTAAACAATTTAAAATTGGCAAAGGATTCAAATAACTTAAATCAAAATATATAGATTTTTGAAGATCTCGACAAAAAATTTTGAAGCTTTTTCGAAATATATTTAAAAAGGTTTTAACGAATATGTAAAAAGATTTGGAAAACTTTCCAAAAAAACCTTGAAGATCTTAATTCAATTTTTGAGAGTTTTAAAACATTTTAGGAAAAATTTGAATAATTTTAAAATTATATAGAAGTTATAAAAGTTAAGAAAAGATTAAAAATTATAAAATAATTTAAAATTTAATAAGATTTCAACAAATTATAAACAAGATGTAAGTTTTTCAAGAATTAAACCAAATTTCTAAGGTTTTTCTACAAATTTAAGAAGTTTTATAACAAAAATTTTGAATGATTTCTTATTTTAAAAAATTGAAGACGATTTCTGCAAATGTCAAAATTTTTGAAAATTTTAGGAATAATTGGACTGTTGAAATTAAAAATGCTACTGTTTGGAAAAATATTCATCTGTTTTGTTGCGAGGCGGATTCACATATTTATTTAAAAATTCATCTTTTCTGGATGAACTCAATTCCTTTTTATATCAAATCTTTTTAGTTGAAAATACGATTTTCATTTACAAAATTTCTTTTTTTGGTTAAAATTAATTTTTTTTCGGTTAAAAAATTGCAATTGTAGTGTAAAAGTCGCAGATTTAAGATGTTACTTTTTTGAAAATTCATCTTTTTGGTTGAAAATTATTTGTATTTGTTGAGACTTAATTTTTCGTTATAAAATTCAATTTTTTTTCATTAAAATATAAGGTGTTACAATTTTGGGTTTTCTTGAAAATTGAAATCGTTTTTTAAAAATTGAACTATTTTATTAAGAAATTTTATTAGTTTATTAAAAATCAAGCTCTTTTGCTGCAAATGTTCTCACTTGAAAATTCATGTTTTTAGTTGAGGATATAACTATTTTGTTGAAAAATTGTTTATTAAAATACCATCTAATTTACATTTTTTTTAGAATTCATCTTATACACTTAAAAATTCAAGTACTTGTATAACAAATTCAATTTCTTCCTTTTTCTATTTATCTTAGTTAAAAACTTATCGATTCTCTTCAAAAATTTCAGTTTTTTCGTTAAAAAATTGTATTTTTGGTTAAATTAAACTGGTCTTTATTAAAAAATTCAAACATTTTTTTCACTGAAATATCAACTATTACATTTTTTGTTGAGATTTTTCTTTTTTTGTTGTTACAATTTCAAGTATGAGGTTAAAATTTGAACTACTTTCTTGAAAATCCATTTTTTGGTTAAAAATTGATCATTTTAGTTGATAATGTTGAAGATTAAATTATTTTGATGGAAATTCTTCTTTTATGGTACATAATTTTTCTCGGTAGAAAATTGACATATTTAATTGAAAATTTAAGTATCTGGTTGAAAATAAACTTTTTCATTTAAAATTTATATTTTCAGTTAAAAACAATTAAACTGATTTCCAGAAATGTTGTCTCTTTTCGTAAAAATTGATCAATTATGCATTAAATTTTTTATTGAGAATTTATCCTTTTTTAATTAAAATGTTTGGTTAAAATTGAACTTTTATGTCGAAATTTTGATTTGATATCTAAAACCTTCAAAAATCTGTTGACATTTTTCTCAAGTTAGTTTCTTAAAAAAAAAATTCAATCGGTTTCTCGTCAACTTAGATAAAAAATGAAACAATGTTTGCTTAAATCGAAATTGACAGATTTCTTTCTAAGTTTAATAAGCTCAGAAGCAAGTCTCCTCGATATTGGAAAGATCAGGGTTTCGGAGACACAAGTGGTCCGAAAAAATGATGAGGGCATCCCCCCCCCCCCTGGGCCACGAAAACTGTCATGGCGTTCTCAAGGTTCTAGGAGGGAGTGTAAGCCTCATCGGGCTGGGTTGCCAAACCTCAGTAGGACCGATTCTCATTTCCCTGATCGCCGCCGTTCAGTCCGGGTGTCTTTTGTTTTCCTGAGACAGTCGGTTTTTTTGTTGAGTTGCGCGTGCGGTGGGTGGTTCCTCAGCGAGAGGGCTCGGACCAATCAGAGGTGAGAGGTTCCGCCTCCTCGGAAGACCGAGTGCACTCGGGAAACCTCGTGCGACCTCAGCCGACCTCTGGTGAACGCTATCCCTCCTGCGGTGTTCCAGACCACAGGACACCTTTCGGAAAGAGGAGAATCCCCTCCCGGTATATCCCCACTCCTCGACTCAGCGGAACCACCGCCCCAATGAGGTACCTCTCGAGGATCCTACCCATCCTACCTTCTGGAACTCTCGAGGGCGAGAGAGTGAGAGAGAGACCAGAAAGGAGAAATCCACGAACATGGACACCAGGTCGAGATTCTCGTTGTGGAAATGATCATGATATTGATTCGGATTGCGGTTCTCGTGAGGGGATGTATTAATTTTGAGGAACTGGCTTACTTCTTGTTGGGAGTGGTTTGTTTGTGACATTTTTTGATCAGGAAGATTAGATGCTCTTGATGAGATTTAAAATTCTGCATTTGGGTATCAAGGAGCGTTCACATATTACGTGAAACTATAAATAGAGGGCGGTCTGTCCAAACGTAATAAAGTGTCACACAGTGGGGGGGGGGGGGGGGGGGGGGTGACAAGGGTTTTTAAAGGCACGACGCTGCTGGAAAACAAAATATAAAATGTGTGTTATTAAATACAATACACAATTTAGTAAAACG
>JAAAKG020145890.1:0-10784 GCA_010014905.2 Druon quercuslanigerum
AAAAAACATTGAGGTAAAAAAGAACAAGTTAGAGAGTAAGAAAGGGGGGGTGAGGGGGCGGGGGGGGGGGGGGGGGGGGGGAGGGGGCCAGAAATATTTTACGGTTCGTTACAGTAGGAGGAAGGTTCTTGGAGAGGGCCTATAATCCGTTACATAATTTAAGTACGACCTCTTAAGTGGAGGGAGATGGTAATTAGTAGCTGCTATTTTAGGAAAGGAGGGATGATTGTGATTAATAGTAGGAATGGTAGTTAACGCAGAGGAGATGGTATTCTAGAGGTGAAGGGAAGGAGCTAGGAAGAAAAGGGGGTAGATTTGTATAAAGGAGAAAGAATGATAATGGATTGCTAAGTTAGAGGAGATGGTCATTTGTATTTTGAATTGTATATGAGGAAGGATGGTAGGGAAGCCTAAATATACAGTAAAGAAGGTCGAGATGTATGAACTCTAGTTTGATTATAGCAAAGTCATAGGTATTTGTTGACTGATGGAAGTGTGTGATTAACATTTGTAATGGTGGTTGGAAAAGAGGAGGGGAAGTGTAAAGGAAAGTAAAAGAAGGTGGGGATGAATGAAGTGTAAGAGTTTTAGAGGAGAAAGGGCGATAGAGAACGTCAAGTTAAGAGAGAGGATTATTGTTATGAGAAATGGTAGATAGGGAGAGAGGAGTGTATCTTATTGGTGATAGGCGATTGGAAGGGTTAGATGAAGAGTTAGATTGTAAAAACAGACAGGAGGGAGGTTCTTGGAGAGGGTCTATGATCCGTTACGTAATGTAAGTACGAACTCTTGAGTGGAGGGAGATGGTGATTAGTAGCTACTATTATAGGAGGGGGAGGGATGATTTTGATGGATAGTAAGAATGCTAGTTAAGGGAGAGGAGAAGATATTCTAGAGGTGAAGGGAAGCAGCTTGGATGAAAAAGAGGTAGGTTTGTATAAAGGAGAAAGAACGATGATGGATTGTTAAATTAGAGGAGATGGTAATTGGTATTTTAAATGGTATATCAGGAAGGATGGTAGGGAACCCTAAATGTACAGTAAAGGAGGTTGAGATGTAAGAATTCTAGTTTCAGTACACCAAACTCATAGGTATTTTTTGACTGATGGGAGTGTGTGATTAATATTTGCAATGGTTATTTGGAAAGAGGAAAGGAAAGTTTGAAGGAAAGTGAAATAAGGTTGGGATGAATGAAGTGTAAGAGTTTTAGAGGAAGAAGGGCAATGTAGAACGTCAAGTTAGGAGAGGGGATCATTGTTATGAGAAGTGGTAGATAGAGAGAGAGGAGTGTATCTTAGTGGGGAGAGGCAGTTGGAAGGGTTAGGTGAAGAGATAGATTTTGAGAACAGACTTAGGAGAGAAATGGAACTTAAAGGGAAGAGGTGAGGTGTTATTATATTTTCCTAACCTAGAAAGTTATGAAAATTGTTTAAATTTATTTTCTAGATGCGTCTACCCTACGAGTGGCAGCCTAATGTGGTGTCAACTCACCTAGCAATAATTGGAAATCTTGCCATTGCTGGAGTACCTGGTGAATTCACGACAATGTCGGGAAGAAGGTTAAGAGATACTGTCAGGACTGCAATTCAAGAAAATGGGGGAGAGAAAGATTCGACTGTAGTTGTTGCTGGACTCTGCAACACTTATACTGACTATATAACTACACCAGAAGAGTATCAAGTGAGAAATTGAGAAAAAATATTAAAATTCCTTTTAATGGTTTTAATGGAAGCAATTTTTCTTTTAATGTTCTTTGGGTTTCCTTTAATTTATAACAAAAAATTTATTAGATCCAAAGGTACGAGGGAGCGTCTACAATTTATGGGCCGTACACATTACCAATTTATTTGGAACAATATAAGGAGTTGACGAGATCTGCCCTCCGTGTAAGTTATAACTTATAATTTATAATTTTTTGAACAATTTAAGGCTTGAAAAGCAGTATTGAACGAGCACTCGAGCATCAGGCAGGAGTGGGGATGCCGCGCAGAAAACGCGACATACGTTCTCTCTTTCGTCGCGTTTTCTGCGCGTCATCCCCACTACTGCTCACTGCTCGGGCGCTCGTTCGTTTCTGTTTTTCGAGCCTGCAATTATGTTATTGACCAACGAAATATAATTATTAATATAACCTTTCAGAACATTCCGGTAGCCCCTGGACCAGACCCAGAAGACTTTTCATCGAAAACGTTGCTTAGTCTTGTTCCACCAGTCTTTTTTGATACTCCATCATGGGATCGATCATTTGGTACTTGCATTCGACAACCTCCGAAATTCGCAAGGCCAGGGGATACAGTAACAGTTGAATTTGTAAGTAAATTTTTTTAAAATTTTGTTTCATATTTATTTAACTTCTTAGAATTGAGTTTCTTCTTCTTTATTCATAATGTGTCCCCTAAGGGTTTACATGACTTCCATTCCTTACAATATTTTTACTCATGCTATTACATATCCATTACTTACAACCTTTACACTTCATATCACCCTCCAACTCCTTCATCCATTCTTCTCCTAAAACATTCTCCCTTAGAATCTCAACCTACCTCTCTTGTGACCTTCCTTTATCTTCCATTCCCCTCCTACATCCTTTCCAAACGTGCTTACATGTTTTCTCCTCTTATTCACATATTCTACACTTTCTGTCCACTTCCTTTTCCCAACACATCTCCTCTGCTACCTCGTTTCCCAATCTAAATCTTGCTATTCTGGTCCAACTTCTCTCTCCCAATCTCTTTTTTAAATACTTTCGTAAACCTTTCTTTTTTCTCATCCTATACGATTTATTGTACTTTATTTCCTCAATCATCACCTATCTACTTATTAATCGTCTTTCCCTGTCGCTTTTCTTTAATTCTTCATTGTTTACTCCAGTCCCAACTTCTATGTCTCTAGCATTCAAGAACTCTCTCCTTTCTTCTTCCTATATTTTTAATTCTATTGCCCTCCATTCTCGTATTCTAGTCCACCTTCTCTCTCCCCACCCTTTTTATAAATACTTTGGTAAACCTTCCTTTTTTGTCATCTTATACTATTTATTGCATTTTGATTCCTCAATCATCTCCCATCTTTCTAATAATGGTCTTTCCCTGTCCTTTTTTCCAATTCTTCATAGTTTACTCCAGTGCCGTCTTTCACGTCTGTAGCATTCAAGAACTTCCTCCTTTCTTCTTCCCATCTTGTTAATTCTGTCGCCCTCCCCTTCCTCTCTTCTACATCTATCAAACACTTTCTCGCCAACTCCCCTCCCTTTCCCTCCCTCATCTTTGTCTCAAATTTCCATGCCCTCTTTTCCGCTCTAAGGCTTAATTTATCCCTTTGCGCTTCTTTTCTCACCATATATCCTGGCGTCCTCCAATCTACCCCTAACGTCTATCTTATATATCTTTCTTTTAAACTCTTAATATCTTTCCTTTCTTTCCATCCCCATATCTCTGCCCTATAGCTTAATACTGGCCATACCAGCGTATCAAATAACCACATTCTCCTTCTCCAATTTTTTTAACCTTCTTTTTCTTATTCCCTATATCTGTTTCATTACCCCTGCCGCTTTTTTATCCTTTTTCTTATATGAGCTACGCGATCTCCATTCTTTTGCAAAATATATCTCAAATATTTAAACGTCCATTCTTTCTATCCATGAATCCTATTTCAAACGTTCCCGCCTTCTATCCTTCCCTGCCTCTATCTATCGTCGCGTTCTGGTACCTGTCTTGTCTTTCTCCGGCTCTACCCAACCTTGCTAATACTAACCCGATTAACCTAGTCCTCCCACCCTGTCACAAATCTTAAACCAACCTAACCTCAAATTTCACACAAATCTGTCTGAATTCTCAAAAATATTATCATCTTCTTTTCAACATCACAATCCCTCAAACAATCTCTTTCATCCAAACCCTTCAATGCATTTCCACAATTCGCTCATCTCAAATTTCACTACGATTATCGGAAAAAATCAGCATCCACAATTCCCACTACCTTACACTATCATGCTGGACAGAATGACAAATGCCGTTATTTATTTATAACCTTATAAACAATGTACTCTTTATTAACATTCCCTTCCCTCAAACCCACAATTTTCAAGTTATTAGCGATTACCTTTTTCATATCCTGAATTTTATCATAAAAAATGTAATTATCGTGGACTCTATTTCTTATATCCGCGCCATATTGTTTAAAACTATTGTTATTATAAAAACGCTCAATTATGAAAATCGATTTTTTCTGAATTTTTTTTTGTACATCTATAGTACAAAATAAAAAATTTAACTCTCGTGATATTTTTTCGTACGACCAGCTATTATTTGCTTATGGCATTATAAACAATTTATTTTCTGTAAACATACCCTTCCCTAAAAGCCACGATTTTTAATTTATTAGCGATTACCTTTTTTTATCCTCAATTTTCCCATAAACAATGTAATTATCTTACATTATATTTTTTATACCCGCTCCTTATTGTTTAGAAGGCCATAAATAAATAACGACTAGTCGTACGAAAAAATGTCATAAGAGTGAAATTTTTGAATTTGTGCCATAGATTTATAAAAAAAATTGAGAAAAAATCGATTTTCATAATTGAGCGTTTTTGTTCATAACAATAGTTTATAAATTATACATTGTTTATAGGCCTGTGAATAAATAATGACTGGTCGTACGAAAAAATATAACGAGAATAAAAAGCCTAATTATGTTTTAAGGATTAATAAAAAAAATCAGAACAATTCTGGTTACTGAGGGTCATTATTTATATTAATTGTTATAAACAATACAGAAAATTATATCAATAATGCTAGATAAGGCTTTCCCAACAATTTAAAGCAATATTATGACACTTTTTTATCTGGATGATTGTTTATTAATAAATGATGTGTCATAAGGATTTCCTTTTACAAATAGAAACTTTTTAACAACAATATAGCTGTATTAAAAAAAAAAAGATACAAATTGAACCAAAATTCGTTGAATTTGCACCCACTGTGCTGTGCGGTATCGAAACCTGGATCTTACAAGAACATTATAAGAATAATGTTAACGCGTTAGGCATGAAATTCTTGCGCAAGGCATGCGGTAAAACACTAATGGATGAAGTTCATGCGCATATGTGCGGTAAAACGCTAATGGCCGAAGTTCCTGTTTAATTTATGCGGTAGACACTAATGTACAATTTTATTGCACAATGTGTTTAGTGAAACACTAATAAACAAAGTCTATGTGTAATTTATGCGGTAAAACGCTGGTGGGAAAATTTCCTGCGCAAAATATGTGGTAAGACGCTAAGGGGAAAAGTTCATGTGCAATGTATGGTGTAAAACGCTAATTGACGACTGTCCTGTACAATTTATGCGGTAAAAAACTATTGGACAAAGTTCCTGATCAATTTGTGCGGTAAAACGCTAATGTATAAAGTTCATGTGTAATTTATGCGCTAAAACTCTAGTGGTCCAATTTCCTGCGCAATGTATACGGAAAGCTTCCTGTCCAATATATTAGGTAAGACGATAATGGACAAAGTTCCTGCGCAATATATGTGGTAAGACGTTAATGGACAAAGTTTAGATGCATTTTCGATCAAAAGACTTATTTTTAATCAGTTTAATTAAATGAAAAGCGAATTTTGAAAAAATAGTGGAATCCTCAATCAAATAGGCATAAAAAAATATTTTTTACCAAAAAATGAAATAGTCATATTATCAGTTAAAAAATTAATCTTTAAGAAAATAAAATAATTTAATAATAATAATTAAATTTTTTAAAATTAATGGATAGGTAATGGTTATACTTGTAACCATAAAATAGTAATTTTAAACAAAATAGTTAAATTCTCAACCAATAAGATTATGCTATATTAAAAAAGACGATTATTCAACAAAATATATATATATTTAGAAAAATCAATAAATTTTCATCAAAATTGTTTAGTTTTAATGCAAAAAAAACTAAATGACCTTCAGAACAGTTAAATTTTAAACCCAAAAATATGAATTGCAAACAAAATTTGATTTTTTACTATATATATATATCGATTTTCAGCCAGATAGTTTAGTTTTCTACAAAATTGTTAAATTTTGATTTCAAAAAGACCTATTCTCTACAGAAAAGTTCAATTTATACATGAAATTATGAATATTTTATCCAAAAAATTGGCACCTTTAAAGAGTACTCAAATCGTTGAGTTTTTTTTTTTAATTAAAAACATCATATTTTTAAACAAAAAAAAATGGAATAGTCAAAAAAGCAATAATTAAAATAAATTTAAAATAAAAAAAATTGTTTCAACAAAATAGGTAAATCTCTAACCCAAAAAGATTAATTAGCATACAGACAGTTGCATTTTTCAGAAAATTTGAATTTTTAATCAAGAAATATGAAATTTGCATCAAATAATTAAGTTTTTAACTCAAAACATATTTTGTTAGTCAAAAATGGAATAGTGAAATTTTCATTTGAAAAAAAAAAATTTTAACGGAAGTGAAAAAAGAATTGTGAATAAAATTGTTCAATTTTTAACCAAAGAGATAGATTTTGTACCAAGATTTTTTTTTTTGCAAAAAGTCGAATTTTCTATTAAAGAAAGTTTTTATTTTCTATCAAAAAAGATGATTTTTATCGAAATAGTTGAATTTTCAACTAATTTGTCGAATTTTTAAACAAAAAAGATTATAATTTAACCAAAAATAGTTTACTTTTGAAGCTAAATAGACGAATTTAAAAAATACTATTGAATTTGTTTATCGGGAAAAGTTGAATTTTCCACGAAAGAGTTAATTTTTAACCAAGAGAAATGTCTTTTCGAGCATAAAAGAATAATTTTTTGCCGTCAAAGATGAACTTTTAGTTGAAAAGGAAAATTTTTTTAGAAGACATTTAAATTTTGTCAACCTAAAAAGTCGACTCTTCAACAAAAAAAATTGATTTTGAACGAAGAATCATGACTTTTCTACTAAAAGGCTAATTTTCAACCAGTTGAATAAAAAGAGAAGAAAAAATTCCCAAAATATTGGAACCCTCAACCAAATAAATAATTTTTAGTCTAGAATTCGAAGAAAATAGTTAAATTTTTCACTAAAAAAGATATTATTTAAACTAAAAATAAAATAGTTAAATATTCAATAAAAATAAGTTAAATTCAATAAAAAAAAGAATTTTGACACAAATATTTAATTTGTCAACTAATAAGATGTATTTTCTACTAAGAAGATTTTGTTGTTCCAAAAAAATCAAATTTTCTGTTTAAAAAGTTTCCTTTTCGACCAAAAAATATGTCCTGTATCAAAATAGTTGAATTTTCAGCCAAATTTTCAAATTTAAACAAAAAATAAAAATTCAACCAAATAGCTGAATTTTTAACTAAAAAATATATTCTTAACCGAAAACGGAACATTTGAATTATTAGTTAAAAAAATCATTTTCAATAAAAAAAGAATTTTTAACAAATTAGTTCAATTTTCAACAATAAAAGACGGTTTTTAATAGAATAGTTAAATCCTGAATAAAAAAATGAATTTTCAGTATGCAAGATTAATTTTTTAACCGAAAAGACAACTTATAAATGATAAATTTCTTATTTCTTAGATTTTTATATTTCTTTTTATTTAACTTTTGTTTCACCAAGAAAGATAATTTTTTCACTAAAGAGTTCAATTCTAATAAAAAATATGAATTATCCATGAAGAAGAATATATAATTTAATTATTACAAAATAAATTTTAGACAAAAAAGCCCAAGATTCCATCCAAAACATAATTGTTTAAACAAGATGAATTTAATAAAAATACAATAGTTACATTTTTAACCAAACTGGTAAATCTTGAGTCGAAAAAATGAATTTTAAACACGTTAGTTTAGCTTTCATTAATATAATTGAATTTTTGAAACAAATTATTTTTTAAACAACAAATTTGCAATTTTCCAAGAATATAATTACATTTTTAATCAGATAGTAAAACTTTCAACTAAATGAGGTAAATTTCTAACTCAAAATATAATTCAAGACATTTTAAAAAAAATAGTGTTATTTTCTTTTTGGGTCCTTTTAATTAGGTTTGTAATTAAGCTTTAAAAAAGCAATAAAAGCGGATAAAAGAAGAAATTTCTTAAAAACAGGTAAAACAAAATTTTTTAAAAGTAAAAATAGGCTAATAGAGTAAATATTGTGAAATCTTACATGTAAAAGTACTTTTGTCAATTTATTAAGCTGCAGGGCGATCTTTCGAAAAATGTGCAAACTTTGTTAAAAATTATGAGGATTTATTTCTTATTCTTACTCAAAAAAATATTTGTTTTCAATTATTACTTTCAGTCTCTTAATATGTGTCCCATAATTTATTTTTATTCACGGACTTTAAAACGGGTAACGAATAACGAAAGGAGGATAAAAATCCGTATGATGGTTGCGATCTATGAGATTCTCATAAGCAGATTGAATAAGAATTTTACGTAAACGTCGATGTAATTGTGTTAAAGCAAGTTCTGGATGCACGTGGTTGCGCAAGCTCGAGCAATTTCATTTCCAGCATAACGATCCATTCCACAAGTCACTGAGCGATGCCCTTCATAATATTATGGATTTTTTTATAAAAAGGGGATGAGAGTACACAAGAGAGAAGAAATGAATTACGAATGTTTGCAGCACATTCGGTAAAAGTATATAATTCGGTACTTGCATCCACTGTTCTGCGCGGTATCGAAACCTGGACCTAACAAGAATATTATAAGATTAATGATAACGTGTTAAGCATGAAATTATTGCGCAAGGCATGATGTAAAACACTAATGGACGAATTTCATACGCATGTGTGTGGTAAAACTCTAATGGACAAATTTACTGTGCAATTCATGTGGTAAAACACTAATGGACGAAGTTTCTGTCTATTTTATGCAATAAACACTAATGAACAAAGTTTCTTCACAATGTGTACAGTAAAACAATAATGGACAAAGCACATGTGCCATTTATGCGGTAAAACGCTAATGGACAAAGCTCCTGCGCAAAATATGTGGTAAGACGCTAATAGACAAAGTTTCTGTGTAATGTATGCTGTTGTATGTATGTAATGTATGCTGTTGAATACGCTGATAGACGATGTTCCTGTGCCATTTATGCGGTAAAATAATATTGGACAAAATTCCTCCTCAATTTGTGTGTTAAAACGTTAATGTACAAAATTCATGTGTAATTTATGTGGTAAAATGTTAGTGAACAAATTTCTTGCGCAATGTATACGGCAAGTTTCCTGTCCAATATAATAGGTAAGACGATAATGTACAAAGTTCCTGCGCAAAATATGTGGTAAGACGCTAATGGACAAAGTTACTGTGTAATGTATGTGGTAAAACGATAATGGAAGAAGTTCCTGTATAATTTATGAAATAAACTCTAATGAACAAATTTTCTTCACAATGTGTCCAGTAAAACACTAATAGACAAAGAACATGTGCTATTTATGCGGTAAAACGCTAGTTGATGATTTTTTTGCACTATGCAAATAGTAAAACACTAATAGACAAAGCTCCTGCGCAAAAAATGTGGTAAGACGCTAATGACCAAAGTCTCTGAGCAATGTATACTGTAAAACCCTAATGGACGACCTTTCTGACCTATTTATATATTAAAACACTATTGGACAAAGTTCCTTTTTAATTTTTGCGGTAAAACGCTAATGTACAAAGTTCATGTGTAAGACGATAATGGCTAAAGTTCCTGCGCAAAATATGTAGTAAGACGTTAATGGAGAAAGTTTTTGTGCAATGTATGCTGTAACACGCTAAAGACGATGTTCCTGTGCCATTCATGCGGTAAAGTACTATTGGAGAAGGTTCCGCCTCAATTTGTGTGGTAGGACGATAATGTACAAAGTTCGTTCCTGCGCAAACTATGTAGTAAGACGCTAATGGACAAATTACTTGTGCAATTTATGTTGCAAAACGCTAATAAATGACGGTTCTCTGCAATTTATGCGGTAAAACACTATTGGACAAAGTTACTGCTTAATTTTAGCAGTAAAACGCTAATGTACAGAATTCATGTGTCATTTATGCGGTAAAAGGCTAGTAAACAAATTTCCTGCGCAATGTATGCGGCAAGTTTCCTTTCTAATATATTAGGTCAGACGATAATAGACATAGTTCATATTCAATGTATGGGGTAAAACGCTGATGAATGCACTTCCTGTGCAATTTTTATTCGGTAAAACACTCATCCACAACGGTCCCGCTTAATGTTTGCGTTATAACGCTAATGGACGAAGTTCCTACGCAATGTATGCGGTAAAACGCTAATGGATAAAGGCAGTAATGAGAGGATTCCTAAACAATGTGGTGTAGAGAAAACCCTGTTTGACAAGAGTATAGTGTCTGACATTAGCATATTATTATAATTTTGGTTCCAAATTCATATTGTTTGCTTAAAAATTAAATTATTTTGTTGAAAATGTAAATATTTTATTTTTATAAACTCATTTTTTTGAGTGAAGATTGCTGATAGTTAAAGATTGTACGATTTCATTTTTAGAAAATTAAACAGCTGTGCTAAAAAATTATCTTTTGGGTCAAACCCTTTTGTTGAAAATTCCTTTTTTTAAGATTCATAATTTGAGTTGATAATTTATTTTTGGAATTGAGAATTAGTGCTTCTCTGGGTACAAATTAATGTGTTTTGTTTGACGATTCAACAGTTTGCCAATAAAAAAACTATTCGGTTTAAAATTAAGTTTTTTGTCGAAAATTAAATTATTTTTATAAAAATAATAATAAATGTGTTTTTTTTGACGATTAAATAGTTT
>JAAAKG020145892.1:0-10783 GCA_010014905.2 Druon quercuslanigerum
TCTGAGGTGCTAGAAATCTTTTTAATTTACAATTAAGATCGATTCTTGTGCGTTGTAAAATCTACAACGTCACAGTGCATGCGCCATAATTTAATTTAACGGGGGGGGGGGGTGAAATTTTCCGATGGGCGGTATTTTCCTAAACGTGGTTAGCATTACGCGGAATCAGATCACGTGAGCTTACTTCGAACAAGTCGTGACATGGTTCACTGCTGCAGGTAGGTATAGCAAGCTTACATGCATTTAGAATAAAACTAGAAATGGGAAAGTTAATTTTATTTCGTTTGGCTAAGGAAAATTGATTGATTTAGGCAGAGACTTTTTTCATTCTTTTTTTGGTTTAATTCA
The DNA here is from genome assembly GCA_010014905.2 of Druon quercuslanigerum. Classification (NCBI taxonomy): domain Eukaryota; kingdom Metazoa; phylum Arthropoda; class Insecta; order Hymenoptera; family Cynipidae; genus Druon; species Druon quercuslanigerum. The sequence continues at coordinate 349 of JAAAKG020145892.1, forward strand.
ATTAATTTAAATCGGTTAAATAGTTTAAATTCGAACTTACTAAGGCAATTATTTATTTATTTTCAATAAAATTAATTGAAATTATAATTATTGAAATTGAATTTATTTAATTGTACTTTTATTTTTATTTTTAAAAATGGCCGAACAAGAACACAGTAGGTTGTTAAATTTGGGTACGGAAAGGATTCGGGCTATTTCAAATGTACATTTCGTAAACAAAACCGGTACTCGCAAAGTAGTAATAGACAGGGCGATTCGTTATTTTAGAAGATTCGTGGGGGAAGCCGTATGGACAGCAATAGACGAGCATCAGTTAAATCAACTTTTATTAGAATCGCATAGGCATCGAAAAGAGCTTGATGATTTGGTAAATACGGACAAAACATTGATGTCAGAGGGGTATGGAATCACGTGCACGGTTCGTATAAGTGCATCGTTTAATGAGATCTCGGAATTTCACTCTCCACAGATACAAAATAATTCTGCATTCTCCGAATCAGGATCCTTTAATGGGGGGATATCTAGGACCCCAATAGCGCCTACGTTTATAATTACCAGAAATACAAATACGTGGTTATAAACAGAATAGTTGATAATAGGCATACTATTTCATGAGCTTTCATTTCTAATCACAATTCGGAAAATTTTTTGTGGCCAACAATGTCAACCTTAAGAGAGGGGGGTGGGGATTTTATATTTAGAGAAAGGGAACCCGTTCAATTAGATTAACAAAAGATAAGTAGGCCGCACTCTCCGGAAGGGGAAAGGTCAACTCATTTTCCGAATAAAATCTCCAAAAATATACCATTCTCTACTTCTTTAAGGGCTACTTTTGAAGGGAATTTCAACCCGCAATTTTAGCCTACAGAATTTAGGGATGGTGGGAAGTAGTAGAGATAGAACGGTACTAAAACCCCCCTCTCATCAACGGCTTGCGTAAATAAGGTTATGCTAATAGAATATGAGGGCCCGGACAGTTTATATTTGGAGAGTGGTTTACGTTTTCGAAACTCCCTGCAATCCCACTTTCTAATACACAAATTTTTCAAACCATTTAACATCGGGACAAGCGAACCGCATGCGTTCTTACGACACTCGGAATGAGACCTATGAAGGATTAAATCATCTTAATTCTCAATTTTTGGAAAATAGGGTGGGGTTCGGTTTTCAACCAAATACACCCATCAGGCAGAGCACCTATCAAGATTACATTCTGAGAGAAATCCCGCAAGGCGGTTTTTATGACCAACCTCATTATCATCCCTCTTATCTGGTCCCAATGGGTGAACCATACTCTGAACAATCCACTGCTTACCGACAAGAAAATACCCCTTATAGGAGAGGGAATAAAAGTTTATCACAAACCGCCAAGCAGTGGAAGATTAGGTTTATAGAGCGAGGTGACAAGAGAGTGATCACATTTTTAGACAAAGTAAAGGATGGGCGGGCAATATATTCGCGAAGTGAGGAAGATGTTCTTATAGTAATGACTTTTCTTTTAGACGGTGTAGCACTAATGTGGTTTTGGCCTAACAGGTACCTGTGGAGGACTTGGAAACAATTTATGTATAATTTTTGCAATAGGTTCGGGGATATTAATTATCAAAAGCGACTAGAGGAGCAAATAATCGTACGTAGGCATGGCCCGAAGGAATCTAGTGTGGATTACTTAACATACGTGCTGGGTCTGTATAGATGATACCCGCGTCCAATCCTACTAGAGTAACAGCTAGGGAGAGCTCATAGCAATATGCACTGTCAGATCAGATGTGCAATGAGGCGCAGAGATTTTAAGCTGCAAAAAGCCGAAAAGGGCCTACCTCCAAGGAAATTGGGAGATACCAGTAGCCGCTATAGCCATACGTGAACCAGAAAGGGATTCCGATATGGAAAATTTATGGAATCAGAATAAATCTTAAGAAGCCCGATTTAAAAATGGAAAGGAAAACAAAGAGAACATGGATTTGGATAACTTGACTGAAATGGCTGCCAGTTTAACACAACAAATTAAAGAAACTAAAATAATAAGTCAAGGGAATTCAAATCCCTGTTATAATAAAAATGTGTCTAGTTCCGTCAATAAACAACTTACGGGAATCGGTTCGAGCGCAAGCAATTCTGAGGATAGGTACAAGCGCTATTAATGTAAAAATTGCTAAGAGTAAGGCCACGCCTATTTTAAATGTCATGAGGAAAAGCGTAAATATTGTTACGGCTGCGGGACATAATTGATATTTCAGAACGATTGTTCCAAATGCCAAGCTAAGGGAAACAAACAGGGGAGAAAATATTAGGGCCACTGATTTCTCCCGTAACAAATAATGGAGCCGAATTATCAAAGGATAATACGAATCTCGTTCATGATCCGATTATTACTATTTTGGCTCCGTCAATTTTCAGAATGGTGAATAATGTGACTGTCCGAAAGGGGCAATATACTCAATGAACGGACACCTCTCGCTTGAATGAGATATGTGGACGCGGGTACAAACGCTGTTTAAGTTAACCTTATTCTGTACGTTATGCGTGCGTGGGGGAATCTACCTCGTTACTGTGGTTGCTCCGTGTGGGCCTCTCGACCGCAGAACCCTCCGAGGGAGAAGAAAGGAATGCAGACTGTGGAAAGGTTTCGCCATCATATGACCTTTGTGCCTTGCCACAATTATATCAGGAAGGAGATTATGTGGCAATGGTGTCCGCATCCCCTTACTCTCTTCTATGAGTGCTGTGGCCAAGAAGAGACGCATCACCGGGACTACTCCTACTGCAAACGAGGTGGTTTTCGTCACCAGAGATACTAGGGAAAGACCGTAGTGATTAACCAAGACTTTCCGCTAGGGGCGGCCCTTTTTGTCTTCTTTCACTCCTTCTTCCATCTCCTCTCACCCTGGAATGTTTTTCTTTTCTTTTGTGTTTTTGATTTTTCTTGTTTTTTTATGTCTATGACTATTGCATGTGTCTGACCAATTTCTCATAATATTACGCAATGAATTGGGGATATTTGACATTTTATTTCATTTATTTATTTTTGTTTGTTTTACTCTTTGGGTCTTGTCCGGTTATAGAAGGTTTGTAAACAGCTCCTCTACTCCTAAAGGAAACAGCCACGAGACCGAGGCTCGACCGAAGACTAACTTATTATATTCTTTGTTATTTTATTTTTATTAATTCACTCTTTCATGGGCTCCTCATAGGGAGAAAGAGTAAGAGGCATTCTTACTAATTTTCGTGATTTTGTCTTTTTTTTATTATTTCACTAAGACGAGTGGGAAGTGGAGGAAGGAATGAATCACCTGGAGCAGAAACTGTCATCAAGGAACATCGGTGCGGACGACGAAGACGTCAGACGGGTTGAAGTCGCACAGGTGCAGGCACAATCGTAGGTTATACATCGAGAGTGGAATGTGGATAAGAATCAATCATTCCAATCCTGCGCAAGAGGGGGCGGGGGAGATTGGGCGGCCTGCGTGCCGTCAAGAGAAGCGAGCGGTAACCAGTATTCGATTGAGCCTCGCACTGTACTTGCATTTTTTCGAACTTTCCAGTTTAGCTAGTTTTCCCTTTTCGATATTTATTCGTTCTTTTTTTAATAGTGTTTCATCGCTTTTGTATTTTCTTAATGGCGTCAGTAGACGCTGAGAAATTTTTATTATTTGACGCTCCAGGGCGGAATCTAACGCGGGTTCTTTACTGATTTTTTATTATTCCAGTTGTTTAGCGTTGATTTTTATCAATTATTTTCCAAAAATAATTTTATTTAATGATTATAAATCTATCTTTTTTTACTCAGAATCATTTTCTTTCAGGGCAGAAAACTGAAGTTTGCCTGGCCTATCTACGACTTTTTTTTTAGAATATTTTGCGAAATTTTTCATTTTGGCTTAGCTCAACGCAAAAAACCGTAACTTTTCTAGTTTTTTCTTTGTTTCACCATGAAAATCGTCTTCTGGCGAATTTTTACTATCATATTCGTAATCAGCGCATCGAAATACATAAGTTTATGGAGTTCTAAGCAACGAGAGAATTCCGCTATTCGGAAATGCACCCAGACTATTTGCTAATTTGTTCATAAAATTTGTTTATACCAAATAAATGGCACAATACAGACGTTTTTTGTATTCTATAAGTTCCTAAACATTTATTCAAGACAATATAAATTTGAAATAATTAGTTATTAAAACGTAAAAAATTGCTATGTACAAGATTTAAATTTTTCCGTACTTTGAGTGAATAATTTATCGATAAAAAAATAGATGAGACAAAAGTTCGGAGCGTCAAGCTCTTCAGAATTTAATAAACTTTAATTTTTGTGAATATAAATTGGACTAAAATTGAAGACTCTGGACATTGTTGAACGAAAAAAAGAAATTTCCTCCCACGCAGCAAAATAGAATAATAATCAGATGCCGTCTGCAAAAACTCATGAAAAATTCGAAATTGCGGCGGTAGAATGGAATCCCATTTTCCAACACTAAAACATCCCGTTAAAGCTAAGTACAGATGCGTGGTAGTAGAAACGAGACATGAGGCTCAGGAGTAAAAATGCCGAAATTTCTTCTCGCTCAAAACTCCTGTTTTAGTCTTTCTGAACGAACCATCTTATTTAAAAGAAATATTGCTACTGCAATGCTTTTTATTTGTCAATATATAATTTATCTTTCGTTAGTTACACAATAAATAAAGAGATTTCAAGACACTTTTTGTCGACTGTAAGAATTATTTTATAGATTGCAACGGATTTTTCGAAGCATTGACTACTCGGAGTTCGAGTTTATACTAGATTTCCTTGTTTTTGGACCATTCCCAGTACATACAAGCGTCTATAAATGGTCGAGCGATCAACCCCTAATGATTCTGCAAGCTCACTTTGTGTTTGGCATGAGCCTTCACCGAGTAATGTCTCCAATTCCTTATCCACGATATTTTTCGAATGGCCTGGATGTTCTTTGTCCTCCAAGTCCAAATCGCCACTTTTAAATTTTCTAAACCAAAACTCACACTTTTTAATCGATTAAAAATTTTCAAAAAGCAATTAATGCTAATAGATCTATCCGGTTTACACTTCGGGAAAACGACACCTAATGAAAACTAAGTCCATACGTTGGGGCTTCAAAATGCATAAAATAAGGTTATGCTTGGATCCGATATAGTACAAGTAACGCCATCTCTTAAAAATCCCCCAAAAATAATGCACGCTCACAATATTTTACAATATTTCACAGAGATTGAATAGGTTCCAAGAATTTTAATTATTGAAAGAAGGCATGTAAGCCGAATTTAAAACATTTCATGAAAATTTCCCGAAGAAGTAATTTCGCAGCCAAATAATTCCATTGGTGTAAAAAAGATTTTCATGTGTTGCGAGAGGTTTTTAAAGAATTTAAAAATGGCATATTAAACCAGATTTGAAAAGTTTTGAAGGAATTCAAACTATTTCAAACTGTTTCAGAATATTCAAATTAATACAAAAGATTTTAGAAAGATTTCACAAATATTTCAAATATTTCAGTGATTTGAAACTAATAAAAAAATTTGAAGAGGGTTTTAAAGAATTCATGAGAATTTCACAAGATTTGAAGATTTTCAAAAAGAATATATTACACCGGTGGTCGGTAAATTTTTTGCAAACTTTAAAGGTAAGGGCAGGTTTGACCCAAGAAATTTTTTTTGTCTGTCGCGTTTTCTTCGTCAACGCTACGTTTTTCCTGGGATTGGTCGGCTTTCCTCGGCCGGGGGTTCATTGTTAGACGAGATACTCATTGTGAATACAAATTTACAAATGAATTTCCTTTTAAATTACTATATTAGCGATCTATATGTCTGGATTTTGAAACCTGTGACTTTCTCGCGAATAAATGCATCTAAACTTATAATTGGGAAGTTAAAAATCAATGATTTAATCGAATATAATAAAAGTTTAATTTTAAACTATAAGCGTTATAATGCATATTTTTTAATATTTTAGGACTTTTTTTAGATTCCTTTTGATCGCGACAATTCACCGATTTTGAATTTCAAGGTTTCAGAAAGCTCATTTTGAAATGGAGAATTTTTTATTTGAATCGCAACTCCGTTACGGGAATCGCTTAACAAAGAAAGCATCCATGGCGGATTGATAGAACATTTCAGAGAGATTTGAAATAATTCATAAAGATTTCAACTTTATTTTATTTCAACTTTAACATTTTTTAAAGATTTTTATCAATTCTCAGGGCTTTAACTTTTTATAGATATAGCTAAGACATACTTCAAAGATTTCATAAAGATTTCAAAACATTTCAAGGACAAACACGACTTATGTTTACAAAAATTTAACAATCTGGTTATGGTAGTGTCTATATGTCTGGACATATTAAAGTCCCCCTTCCCATTTCTAGGTATTTTCTTCCTCTTTCCAGGTCCGTATGTTTAGACTCGACCGAGTGATAAACGCGATAATTTGGACTTAAATGTCCGCATGTTTACACTCGGCCTTTGTTTATTTATGCTTCTGCTTAGTTTAGAAATTGTTGGCCAACAAAAAATGACATGACTCACCCTACTGAAAATTCCTATATAGGTTCCTGTATAGAATCCTTTATGTTGCACCTATAGAAAATAAATTTTTATCCTTATTGGACCCTATGTAGTATCCTATACAGGATCTTATATAGGATTCTATATGGATTCTAGTATAGGATGCTTAGATAAAGCCAAGTACCTAGACAACCCACTAAATTCCAACCCCGACCATTAACAACTAGACCTTCAGAAAAAACCACACCCCAAAAGTCGAGAGTTCCAAACTAGAATTTCCAACTGAGCGAAAGAAATAAAGATTCCCTGCCACAAGTGCGGAAACCCTGCCCATTTTGCATCTCAATGTTTTTCAAAACCCCAAAATTTTTAATTTGGATAGTACCAAAAAATACCACCAGAAGCAAAAACTATTCAGGAACATAAGGAACCCTAAGAAAAATGCTGAGAGGAGAAAATTCAGCATCACATAAATTACTAGAACCAAGCAAAATACTTAAATTATTCGGATAATTACAATAAATACGTGGAAGAAGAAGCGACAGATCCATATACAAATTATTAGTGGATAGCGGAGCAGCAATCAATATAATTAAGAGAAACTATTTAAAGTCCGAACATGAAATCTCCAAATTCCATAAAAAATTCTCAATGGGTGACGATCACTATGAAACTCCAGAAATGCCATAACAAAAACTGATTTTTGAATCGATCAAAGGAAACTACTATAACATTTCAAAGGAGACTTCCTGCCAGGAAAGTTAAGAAAGTTAAGTAATTTGGGGAAAAATAAAAAAGAATTTCCTGACGGACTATACGCAATATGTGGCATGCGCCGCAAAAAGGGGGTTTACTATTCACTGTTTTTAATAAAACCATCGAAAAAATTTTCTGAAACCCCATCCGTGAGCCGCGTGCACGTCGCTGCTATATGCGTGAGATTGTAGTGGTACGTGGAGAGGGAAGGTTTCGTGAGTCTTCCCTCTCCTAAATATCGCGTATATCGGGTCTACTTTGACCGCTCGTCCAGAAAAATCTCACTTTTCAGAGTATGCCTCCTTTATTCGTTCCTTGTCACATATGCAATAATGAGATAGAAATGCCACATTATAACTATTCACAGAAATCCATAAAAATACTATAGGAAATTAAATTCAGCAGAATTACGTGTAAAGAGTTTCATGACGTAAATGTTGAACAAAAAGAGGGTTATTGCCCTTCCAACTTCTTCAAACACTAGAAAAACTTCACATTTGCCTTCACCTTAAACATATTGAACGATAAATTAGAGAACGGATAAAAGAAATCGTGACTCAATACTCAGAAGTTTTTGCTTTACATGGAGACCCCCTACCCTGTAAAAATCTACCTGAACATGGAATAATTTTGAAATATTTGAGGTATTTTGAATAAAATACCTCAGAAATACAAGGAATTCACACTCAACGAAACAAGTGAATTACTGAGAAAGGTACAATAAGAGAGTCCCAATCACCCTTCAACATCAACCATGGATAGTCCCTTAAGGCCAATTCAGACTAGCCGTTCTCGGTTGTGGTTCACCGGTCCGGTTGGACTCTCGGGCAATCAGCGCGTACTCGGTCCCGGTTCCGGTTCGATTCGGTTCAAGCATTTAGGTTCGATTCTAATTTCAACCGTGCCGTTTGCAACCGTAGCTAATGAGAACGCTCGCAAAGGCACGAGGCGTGTCAGCTGTTTCTCGAGCTTGCTGCATGTTATGTCGTTTGTTTACGAGGTTATGAACCGCGCATGCGTGAGAATGACAATCGTGTAAGCTGAATCGGCGCAGTGTGAGCTGCACCTGTCAACCGAGAGCCGAATCGGACCGGCGAACCGCAACCGAGAACGGCTAGTCTGAATTGGCCTTTAGAAAGGAGGAAAGTTTAAAATGGTAGTAGATAAACTTTAGATTAACAAAGACACCGACCAGGATACAGAATTTTCTATTATACAAAAGCATTTATTATATAATAGGTTATTATTTTGGGTAAAAGCTGCACCCGCTACCTTTGAACGTATGTTGGACAATACGTTCAGAGGACTAATCGGGAAAGAATGTTTTATTTACATACATTATACTGCTATTTTCGGAGAAACATAAGAAAAACATAACAAAAATTTGATGTCTGTTCTGGAAAGAATAACAAAATTAGGGTTGAAATGGGAACCGTGAAACTGCCAGTACCTACGGCCCGAAACTACAATACCTAGGCCAGCTGATTACCGCAGAAGGAGTTATGGCAAACTCTATTCAGATCAAGACATTCCAAGAATTCAAGCAGCTGAAAACACCTAAAGACATGCAAATATTGCTAGGATCGAATTCTTGGCTTTGGCCGACTACGACATCACTGCTAATCAGAAGGATAAGGAGAAGAGGTATCAGGGCCTTAAATTTGAGGCTGCAATGGCTGTACTTAAAATATTCGGTTAAACTAATTTCTCTTGTTATTGGTGCTACCGGAGGTACGAAATTATCACTGGTTCATAACCTTAAGGCCATACCAGTATGTCACAGATATACCAAGTCACTGGCGATATGGATGCAGAAAGCTGTCATCCTTGGGTCGATTCGCCTCCTCAAGACAGACGAGGGTTTCGCCGGCCTGTTGTTGTGATTTCGTCGTAGGTGTAATATACCGCGGTTCGACTGGGACCCGTTATTATATTTATAAATGGAAGCTATTCCCAGTGGATTCCCTGCTAAATATTCTAAGTACAACTATATGCCTACTTGTAAAGTCAAATTGAGTTAGTTCGTCTGTGAAAAAATATGAAGAATAAATATATTAAGAGACTTTTGTGTCAATTACCCTACAAAATGTTTAAAATTAATTTTAACATGAAATTGTAAACATTATAAAATTAATTCTGATTTATATTATATCATCAATCTCCCATACTCGCTTTAATTTTTTATTAAGATCATTTTGATTATAGCTTTTATTTCCGCCAAGTTTTACAATTTCAAACATGGATTCTTAAAATTAATTAAAAATTGTATGTACTTCAATTTAGAATAAAGTTCCTTCATATATTTCATTATTAATATTGTTTCCTAAATTTTTCAGCAACTTTGATCTTTACAATTCATATAATGTTACACTGGAGTCCCGCTTTACTGTGCGTTTCGAGGTTGGTTTAATGGTCTTTAAAGTATCTCGGGAATCTGCAAACGATAAACAGTTATGACAGTCTGAACTATTTCTGTAGGAGTTTTGACTTTTAAAAAATGTTTTTGTTGTATTTTTCCATTTTGGTTCTACAATATCATACTGAACTATAAATAAAACTTTAAGATGGCCACTTATTTCAATTAAAAATAAAATTCCTGGTTTTTGCTCAAAAATGAAACTTTATAAAGTACGTACATTTATACATATGTACAAGTTAAATATAAGCAAGAATCCTGAACTGCATTATCACTTGTTTTTGAAGATTTTTTCTTCAAATATTCATAACTTTCACTTCTTTTAAAAGCTCATATTAATGTGCAAAAAAAGCACTTCCTTTTGTTTTTCTTTAACATTTCTGCAACTTGTTTTAGGCTTTTCATAACGCATAAGTATCAGTGCGTCGAACCGAAACACTGGCATTTTAGTGGACTGCAGCAGACGACGCAATTAACCGCCGGGGGTATTTCCTGTTTTTTTTTTTCATACGCTCCTGCGTTGTGGTGGAGTTGCTCCGCTGACGTCGCACAGTGGGGTGAAATCGGAAAACGAGGTTCAAAATGACGTTTAGAACGCAATTATGCACCGATTTTAGAATTTTTTTTTTTTAAATTCAGGACTAAATTTTTCAGAAAATGGTGAGAGTACATTTTGTATTTTTTTGTTTATTTAATTTTTATTTTAATGGAAACATCGAAAAAAATGTCGATTTTTCTAATTTCATT
>JAAAKG020145893.1:12329-32712 GCA_010014905.2 Druon quercuslanigerum
GACAAGTCTATAATCAATCCAATTAAAAAAGGCATGACATGTTATTAGTCCAGTCAGTTAAGACAAGATATAAGTCTTACATCGAAATCAGTCAAACCAACATATGCAAGACATTTTATTAGTCCAGTCGGTAAAGACAATACTATAAATCAGTCAAACTAACAAATGCAAGACATTTTATTAGTCCAGTTGGTTAAAAGAAGAATATAAATAATTCCAACCAACAAAGGCAAGACACGTTATTAGTCCATGCGGTTAATACAAGACTGTAAATTATTCCAACCAACAAAGGCAAGACATGTTATTAGTCCATGCGGTTAATACAAGACTGTAAATTATTCCAACCAACAAAGGCAAGACATGTTATTAGTCTAGTCAGTTAAGACAAGACTATAGGTGAGTCAAACCAATAAATGCAAGACATGTTCTTAGTCCAGTCGGTTAAGACAAGACTGTCAATCATTCCAAACAACAAAGGCATACATATTATTAGTTCAGTCGATTAGGACAAGTCTATAATCAATCCAATTAAAAAAGGCATGACATGTTATTAGTCCAGTCAGTTAAGACAAGACAGGTCAGTCAAACTAACAAACTCAAGACATGTTATTAGTCTAGTCGGTTAATACTGTAAATGTAAATTGTTATTTATTAATGTATATATTAATGTAATATTAATGTAATTTATAATGTTATTTAATAATTTATTATAGTTATTGTTAATTGGTAATGTAAATCTTACGGGGTCCTTTTCTTCACATCTTCCAGATTCCTTTTTTAAACTTTTGAAAATCTTTTGCAATGTTTTGAAATTTTTTTTAATATTGTTTGGAAATAAATGTTGTGAAATAAACAGTCATCGAATATTTTTCGATAAATTACAAGAAAAATTTTGTATTCCCTCGAAATCTTTCAAAATTGTACAAAAGTTTTTAAATCTTTCAAAATCTATATTTCGTGTTAAATGAAATTATTGTTGTATCCTTTTAAAATTTCTAAATATTTTTCAAACTTATTCGAATTTTTACTCAAATTTTGCGATGTTCCAAAATTGAAATATTTTCCTTTGAAATCTTCTACATTCTTTTCCGAAATTAAAAAAAATTATAAAAATGCTTGAAATCTTTTAAAATATTTTCTTAAAATTAATTTTTCAACAAAATAATAATAATAATAATTCAAATTTTCCATGGCAAATTTCGTAAACTAAGGTATTCTAAGTTTCTAGTCATAATTTATTTTTTCTCATCTATTTGAATGCGTGAAAAATTTGATAAATAATGTTCTGGTAACAAAATATTGGAAACAGAATTATTTCAAAAAATTAAAAAACAATTAAAATGTTCTCTTTTATTATCATAATTCAGTGTAATTATATAATATATATATAACTCAGTATAATTTAGAAATAATTTCTATCATCAAAAGGAATTACTTATTTGAAAATTTTGATTTACGAAATTGATGCTACAGAAAATTCTTTATCTTAATTAATTCTTTTTTTATTTCTAAAACAATTCGTAAAAAAGTGACGAATGGAATAGCGTTGCCTTTCTTATTAAAGAATCATTAACCATTTAAATTTCCTCTTTTAGAACTACATTTCTAGAATTAAAATGATACTTTTGGTCCTGTATCGATCCATTGTATTTGGGCCTTATATTTTTAGCCTTATATTTTTGGGCCTTATTTTTCGATTTTTTATAATATTGGGCCTTACAGTTTTGAACTTACGGTTTGGGACATAAGTTTAAGATTTAGATTTTATATGATAATCCTTCAAATATACCAATAATAATTTTTTAAATCTGTTTTAAACAATTTTTTCTTTTTCTAAATATTTTATGTCAGACAGCAAAAATAATATAAGGTATGTGGCTAACGTCAGGTGGTTGGTATAATGACAGTCGTCGTTATTTCGCGAGGGGCTAAAACCGGTTTTCAGCATTCTGAAATAAGCGTTTTCAATCGCTCATCACGAACATACTTACCGCAATAAAATAATATAAAAATCTGACATAAAAATTTCATTTTAAACTCAAATACATCCTTATAATAAATAAAATTTTCAAATAAAGAAATTCAATTATAAAAATTTATTTCTAAAAAAGAAATTCAAATTATAAATAATTATTCACTGAAATTATTTTTGAATGTTTCTAAACATTGATGATAAAGAAAGATAATTTTTATTGAAAATGTTGGACATTTTAGAAGTTTTAATACTATTTTCAAATAATTTAAAGATTGAAAGGATTTCTACCATTTTTGAACAAAATTTATATTTTTCAGATTTTTGACCCAATTTTTGCAGTTTCTCAAGGATTTTGAAGTTTTATTTTAATTGATTTTTTATTTGGGAAAATAAATTTTAAAAAAATATATATTCAAACAGATTTTATTTCAAAAGATTTCCAGAAATTTATGAAGGAAATATAGAAGATTTCAAAGCAAAATTTTTAAAGTTTGTGAGATTATTAAATTTGAGCAAAAATTCGAATAATTTAAATTTCTTTTAAAAATTTTTGTTATTTTTAAAAATTTATTTAAAGAATATATTTCGAATAATTTCTAGAGATTGCAAAAGATTTACAAAAGTATCAGAAGAGAATCAGTAAGATTTTATACCAAATTTTTTTTTAAGTTTGCAGATTTTTGCCAAATTTTAGGAAAATTTAAAGATTTTAAAATGATAATAAGAAAATTTAAAAAGTATTAAAAATAAGTGAAAGTTTAAAAAGATTTAAAAAAACTTTAAACAAAGTATAGATTAATAAAAATTTCAAAATTAAATTCTGAAGTTTTTTCAGAATTTTCAAAAGTTATTAAGATAATAAACAAAATTCTTAAGATTCCTGAGAATGTATAAGGTGATTCTTTATTTTCAAAAATTAATTTGAAGAGATAATAAAATATTTGAAAAATGTTAAAAAAGAAATATGGAAGATTCTAAGACAATTTTAAGAATGATTCGAGTCAGTTAAAAAGATATTTAGAAATTTTAGAAGATTTCAAGAGATTAAAGGTATTTAAAAACTTTCAAAGATGTCCGAAAATTTATAAAATATTTTTATAAATTCGTTCCTATCGTAAAATTCTGTAAAATAAAAAAATATTCTTAGAAATTTTCTAGTTATTTTTTCGGCATATCTAAAATCTTCAATAATCTTTTTCAATTTTCTCGTGAAACATTCGAAAATTATATTTCTACAAAGCAAATAAACAAAGAAACCTCAAAACAAAAATAGTTATTCAAAATTTGCGTTTTGCATTGAAAATAATGTTTCCCTTCTAATTATAATTTTTCTGAATTTTTTATTCCAAAATTTTCTTTTGGTTTCAAAATTCATTAATTTAGGTAGAAATTTAAGCTTTTTTTGTTAAAATTGTAACTGTTTGGTTTAAAATTATAATCTTTGTTTGGTTGAGGATTCAAATATTTTTTTGAAAATTCGTCTTTTCTGATAAATTCAAATGTCTTTTTATTTAAAATTAAAATTATATTTTTTGTTGCCATTTTTTTATTTTATTTAAAAATTCTATTAAATTTAAAGGTGTATAGTAAAACTACTTTGTTCGAAATTTAGTTTTTTAGTTAAAAATTCATAATTTTAAAAAAATTGATCTCTTTGGTTGAAAATGTAACTATCCTGTTGAAAATTATTATTATTATTTAAAATTAATTTTTTTGGGTTTGAAATATCAACTATTACATTTTTCGTTTAGAAAACATATTTTTGTGTTAAAAATTCAACTACTTTTTGAAAAGTTAAATTACTGTGTCATAAGGTAATTTCTTTTTAAAATTAAATTTTGATTAAAATTAAAATCTTTTTTCGTTAATCATTCAACAATTTGAAAATTCTTCTTTTTGGATAAATGCAACTCTTTTTCATTTAAAATTAAAATATTTTTCAGTTTAAATATAGGTACTATATTTTTTAATAAGAAAACAAGTTAAACAACTTTGTTAAAAAAATTCCTTTTTGCTTTGAAAATTCATCATGTTAGTTTAAAATTTTTTGTTTTGTTTTAAAATATAACAATTTTATCAAAAATTTTGTCGCGCTTGGCAAAAAATAATTTTTATTTGTTGAAAATTAATCTTTTTGTTTGAGGATTCAACTATCTAGATTCGATTCAGAAAATATTGGAAGATTATTTTTTTTCTATAAATCCAACTTTTTTTAAATTTAAAATTAAACTTTGTTGTATTTTAATATTAATTATTACATTTTTCGTTAAGAGTTCGTAATTTAGTGTTTAAAATTGAAGTACAAGGTTAAAAATTAAACTACTTTGTTGAAAAGTCATTTTTTTATTTTTGAAATTTGTATTTGACATCTGAAAATTTCTAAAATATTTTTAAACTTCTGAAAGAATCTTAGAAAAATTCTATTTGTACAACCATAAAAACAAGCAAAAAAATGAACCTAAAAATTGAATAGTTATTCAAATTTTTTTTTTATTGAAATTATTTTTCCCTTCAAATCTAAAAAGTACATTCGTGACTGATGATGCTAGTATAATAAATAAATCATAATATTTTAAAATGCTCATTTGAGTTTATTATCAAATCTATAAATAAGAAGGGAAATTCCAGAGAACAAAACTATTATACAGCATGCTGCATAATTTCCAGTCTTTTTCAATTTCTATTCAATTCTTGAAGTTCTGGCACGTCATGCATTGAAAAAATTGTTGATTCATACTCATCCGAGACAAATTACCTATAGATCTTTATAATTATCGATGATCGTTACTCCTTACAAATATGCTCATGTTGTAGTTTATTAATGAAAAAATTTACTTTTTATGATGATTATTAACAAAATTAACAAATTATCACATTTAAGAAGATTACCATTTTTTTAGTAAAAAATTAAAAAATTTGGATTTTTAGCCATCAGGGAATATCAGGGAAAACCTGAAAGAGTCAGGATTTTATAAACTAATGGAAAAAATATACATTCAAATTTTGCCAAATTAAAAAAAACGTGGTATTTTAATAAAAAATTAATTATTCCGTGGAAAATTTAACAATTTTGTTTAAAAAATTGTTTCCTTGGATTAAATATTCAACTATTTTGATCAAAAATGTAAATTTTTTTGGTTGAATACTAACTTTTTTATTGAAAACTCATATTTTAGGTTTGAAAATTCAACTTTATTGTAAAAAATCCATCTTTCTGGCATGAAAAATGTTTCCTTCATTAGCAAAAAAAAATTTTTGTTGTTTGGAAATTCAACTCATGGTGATTGAAATATTAACTATTTCATTAAAAATGTTTTTTTTGGCCATGATTTATCAGTTTACTTAAAATTTCCTCTTATTGATTGAAAATTTTATTATTGTGTTGAAAATTCTTTGTTTTTTTAAACTGAATTTTTTAAGTGAAAACTTAACTTATTTATGTTTGGTTGAAAATGTATTTTCCTTATTTAAATTAAATAGATTATTTTGGTTAAAATTTAATTTATTTGGCTAATAATTTATTAATTTTGTAAAAATATATTTTTTGTGTTTTTTAATCTTTAAATGTAATTATTCCATTTTTTGTTGAAAATTTATATTTTTTTATAGAAAATTCGACTATTTAGTTAAAAATTCGTAATTTAAGTAGTTTGTTGAAAATTATTTGATTTTTTGTTTGAAAAGTTCTTTTTTCAACTGAAAATTTCACTATTCTATTTTGGTTAAAAATAGACTTTTTTATATGAAAATTGAACTCCATATTTGAAAATTTGTTGTTTTTCTTTAACACTAAAATTTTTAAACAGAAACTATAGATATTCTTATTTCGATCGAAAATTGATATTTTCTAGTTAAAAATAATTGATTCTTTTAATTGAAAATGAATATATTCCATTTTTTCTAAAAATTGGTTTTTTTATTAAAAATTCAACTATTGGGCTGAAAATGCACGCATCCTGTCAACAAAAAAATATAATATAATGTTCATATTTTTGTAGATAATTTTTTTGCTTGATTGAATTTTTTTTATATTCAACTGTATTGTAAAAATATCAATCTTTCTGACATGAAAATTCAAAATTTTTGATAAAAAATGTTTTCTTTATTCACAGAAAAATACTTTTTGTTTGGAAATTCAACTCATTTTGGTTTAAAAATTCGTCACTTACCGTAGAGATTTCTTTTGTTTTTATTTGTTACAAATGCAACAAAAAATGTTTTCTTTATTAACAGAATTTTTTTTTTTTTTTTTTTTTTAAAATTTATCACTTATCGTAGAGACTTCTATTGTTTTTGTTTATTACAAATGCAACAAAAAATATTTTTATGATTACAATTTTAATCATTTCAAGTTTGTAATATTAACTATTTCATTAAAAATGTTTTTTTTCGTCATGTTTTATCAATTTTTTTAAAAATTGCTATCATTAATTAAAAATGTAATTACTGTGTTGAAAATTCTTTGTTTTTTTTGAAACTGAATTTTTAACTGAAAACTTAACTAATTCAATTTTGGTTTAAAATTTAAATAGTTTGTTGAAAATTATTTGATTTTTTGCTTGAAAATTTATTTTTTTAACGGAAAATTTCACTATTCTATTTTGGTTAAAAATATACTTTTTATGATGATTATTAACAAAATGAACAAATTATTAACTCAAGAAGATTACCATTTTTTTTAGTAGAAAATTAAAAACTTCCGATTTTTAGCCCTCAGGGAATATCAAGGAAAACCTGAAAGAGTCAGGATTTTATAAACTTATGGAAAAAATATACATATAAATTTTGCTAATAAAAAAAACTGGAACTTTAATGAAAAATTGATTATTATGTGAAAAATTTAACAATTTTGTTTAAACAATTGTTTCCTTGGGTGAAAAATTCAACTATTTTGATACAAAATAAATTTTTTTTTTATTTAATACTAACTTTTTTTATTGAAACTTCATATTTTAGGTTTCAACATTCAACTGTATTGTAAAAATATCCATCTTTCTGGCATGAAAATTCAACATTTTGGATAAAAAAATGTTTTCTTTATTCACAGAAAAATACTTTTTGTTTGGAAATTCAACTCATTTTGGTTTAAAAATTCGTCACTTACCGTAGAGATTTATTTTGTTTTTATTTGTTACAAATGCAACAAAAAATGTTTTATGATTAAAATTTTTATCTTTTCATAGTTGAAATATCAACTATTTCGTTAAAAATGTATTTTTTGGTTATGATTTATCAGTTTCGTTAAATATTCCCCTTTTTAATGAAAAATTTAATTACTGTGTTGAAAATTCTTGGTTTTTTTAAATGAATTTTATGTACTGAAAACTAAACTAATTCATGTTTAGTCGAAAATGTATTGAAAATATATTTTTTCTATTTTTTCAACTTGAAATGTCATTATTTCAGTTTTTGTTGAAAATTTTTTTTTTTTTCGCAGAAAATCCGTTATATTTTCAAATATTGTTCACACGAAATTCGTATTTTTTGGTAGAAATGTAATCTTTTTGGGTTGAAAATTATCTTTTTGGTATAAAACTTAAATGTTTGGTGGAAAATTATTTGATTTTTTGTTTGAAAATTTATTTTTTCAACTGAAAATTTTACTATTCTATTTTGGTTGAAAATAGACAATTTTTTCATAATAATTGAACTTGAATTTGTTGTTTTTATTTAAAACTAAACTTTTTAAACAGAAATTATAGACATTCTATTTTTTGTTGAAAATTGGTCTTTTCTAGTTAAAAACAATTGATTGCTTTGGTTTAAAATAAATATTTATAATGTTTTTCTGAAAATTCACCTTTTTTATTAAAAATCCAGCTATTTGGCTGAAAATGCACGTGTTTTCTCAACAATAATAATATAATATAATATTCATATTTTTGAAGTTAATTTTTCTGCTTGTTTGAAATTTTATTTTTTGGTAAAAAACTTAATCATTTGGTTAAAAGTTGAACTATTTTATTGAAAAATAATATTTTAATCTTTTGTACCTAAAAATGTAACTATTCCAGTTGTTTTTTTGATAATTTAGATTTTTAGTATAAAACTCAACTATTTTAATACAAAATATAAATTTGTTTGGTTAAATGCTAACTTTTTTATTAAAAATTCATCATTCAGGTTTGAAAATTCAACGGTATTGTAAAAAAATCCATCTTTCTGACATGAAAAATGTTTTCTTTATCCACAGAAAAATATTTTTCTTTGTTTGAAATTCAACTCTTGGTGAAAATTCGGCATTTTGGTTTATCTTTTGGTTTTTGTTTGTTACAAATACAAAAAATAATATTTTTATGATTATAATTTTTATCTTTTAACGATTGAAATATTAACTATTTCATTAAAAATATAGTTTTTCATGATTTATCAGTTTAATTAAAAATTCCTCTTATTAATTAAAAATTTAATTACTGTGTTGAAAATTCTTTGTTTTTGTTAACAGAATTTCATAACTGAAAACTTAACTAATTCATATTTGGTTGGAAACGTATCTTTCTTATTTAAATTAAATAGATCATTTTGTTTAAAATTTAATTTTTTTGGCTAATAATTTACCAGTTTTGTTTTAAATTTATTTTCTTATTGTTTTAACTTTAAATGTAATTATTCCAGTTTTTGTTGAAAATTTATATTTTTCGTAGAAAATTCTTTATATTTTAAACTATTTTTCACACGAAATTCGTCTCTTTTGGTAAAAATGTAATCTTTTTGGGTTGAAAATTATCTGTTTGGCTTAAAACTTAAGTAATTTATTGAAAATTATCTGATTTTTTGTTTGAAAATTTATTTTTTCAACTGAAAATTTCACTTTTCTATTTTGGTTGAAAATAGACAATTTTTAGATAATAATTGAACTTGAATTTGTTGTTTTCATTTAAAAATAAAATTTTTAAACAGAAACTATAGTTAATGTTTTTCTGAAAATTCACCTTTTTTATTAAAAATCTGCTTGGTTGAAATTTTAGTTTTTGGTAAAAGACCTAATTATTTGGTTACCAATTTAACTATTTTATTGAAAATTCATATTTTAGGTTTGAAAATTCCACGGTATTCTAAAAATATCCATCTTTCCGGCATGAAAATTTAACATTTTAGATAACAAAATTTTTTCTTTATTAACAGAAAAATATTTTTTGTTTGGAAATTCAACTCTTTATTGAAAATTCGTCATTTTGGTTTAAAAATTCATCACTTATCGCAGAGATTTCTTTTGTTTTTTTTTATTACAAATGCAACAAAAAATGTTTTTATGATTAAAATTTTTATATTTTCATGGTTGAAATATTAACTATTTCATTAAAAATGTTTGTTTTTTTTCGTCATGTTTTATCAGTTTTGTTAAAAATTTCTATCATTGATTGAAAGTTTAATTAATGTTTAAAAAATTCTTTGTCTTTTTAAACTGAATTGTTTAACTGAAAACTTATCTAATTCATGTTTGGTTAAAAATTTAATTAGTTTGTTGAAAATTATTTGTTTTTTGTTTGAAAATTTCATTATTCTATTTTGGTTAAAAATATATTTTTTATGATGATTATTAAAAAAATGAACAAATTATCACATTCATGAAGGTTACGATTTCTTTTTAGTAGGAAATTAAAAACTTCGGATTTTTAGCCCTCAGGGAATATCAGGGAAAACCTGAAAGAGTCAGGATTTTATAAACTTATGGAAAAAATATACATTTAAATTTGGCTAATTAAAAAAAAACGTAGAAATTTTATAAAAAAATTAATTATTCCATGGAAAATTTAACAATTTTGTTTAAAAAATTGTAGAAAATTCGTTATATTTTCAAATATTGGTCACACGAAATTCGTCTTTTTTGGTAGAAATGTAATCTTTTTGGGTTGAAAATTATCTGTTTGGTTTAAAACTTAAGTAGTTTGTGGAAAATTATTTGATTTTTTGTTTGAAAATTTATTTTTTTTAACTGAAAATTTCACTATTCTATTTTGGTTAAAAATATACTTTTTATAATGATTATTAACAAAATGAAGAAATTATCACATTTAAGAAGATTACCATTTTTTTTTAGTAGAAAATTAAAAAATTTGGATTTTTAGCCATCAGGGAATATTAGAACAAACCTGAAAGAGTCAGGATTTTATAAACTTATGGAAAAAGTATACTTGTAAATTTAGCTAATTAAAAAAACGTAGAATTGTGATGAAAAATTGATTATTCTGTGGAAAATTTAACAATTTGATTTAAAAAATTGTTTCCTTGGATCGAAAATTCAACTATTTTGAAAAAAAATATAAATTTTTTTAGTTAAATACTAACTTTTTTTATTTAAAATTCAACTGTATTATAAATGAATCTATCTTTCTGGCATGAAAAATGTTTTCTTTATTAACATGCAAGAAATAATGTTTTTATGATTGAAATTTTAATCTTTTCATGGTTGAAATATTAACTATTTCGTTAAAAATGTATTTTTTGGTCATGATTTATCAGTTTAATTAAAAATGCCTCTCATTTGTTAAAAATTTAATTACTGTGTTGAAAACTCCTTGTTTTTTTTAACTGAATTTTTTAACTGAAAACTTAACTAATTCATGTTTGGTTGAAATTGTATGTTCCTTATTTAGATTAAACATATCATTTTGGTTAAAATTTCATTTTTTGGGTATTAATTAAAAAATTCTCTTCAGAATATATTTTTTGTATTTTTTAAACTTTAATTGTAATTATTCCCGTTTTTGTTGAAAATTTCTATTTTTCCGTAGAAGATTCGACTATTTAGTTGAAAATTCGTTAAATTTTTAAACATTGTTCATACGAAATTCGTCTTTTTGGTAGAAATGTAATATTCTTGGATGAAAAATGATCTGTTTGGTTGAAAATTTAAGTAATAAGTTAAACAATTTTTTTAATTATTTGTTAAAAAATTTATTTTTATAACTGAAAACTTCACTATTCTATTTTGGTTGAAATTATACTTTTTTATATGAAAATTTAACTTCATATTTCAAAATTTGTTGTTTTTGTTTAAAACTAAATTTTTTAAACAGAAACTATAGATATTCTTTTTTTTTTGTTAAAAATTCAACTATTTGGCTCAAAATGCACGTATTTTCTCCAAAAAAATATATGGTATAATATTCATATTTTTGAAGATAATTTGTCTGCTTCTTTGAAATTCTATTTTTTTTAGAAAACCTAAAGCTTTGGTTACAAATTTAAATATTTTATTAAAAATTAATATCTTAATCTTTTTTACCTAAAAATGTAACTATTCCAGTTTTTTTCTGAGAATTTATATTTTTTAGGGGAAAATTCGACTATTTCGTTAAAATTTAAAAATTTAATCTTCTTGGTTGCAAAAAATCTTTCTTTTTGTTTGAATATTTAAACATGTTTTAGAAATTAATTTTATTTAGTTGAAAAAAATTGAAAATTTATATTCTTTAGTTGAAAGCTCTACTATTTGGTTAAAAAACTCATTTATTTATTGAAAATTCGTCTCTATTTTGGTTCGAATATGGATTTTTTTAAAGTTAAAAATTATATCTTTTTTTGAAAATAGTTCTGTTTTGGGGTTATTAGCGTCTGGAAAAGTCAGGTAATTTCGAAATTTGTATCTCGTAGCAACCCTGTGTAAGATCTTATATGAATGAAATTTTTTTCAAAATAACTTAAGATTCATAATAATAATCATAAAAACGTAATAAAATAAAATAAATATCCACATTTGATAAACTTTAGACAGCCATTGCAATTTCAAAATTTTATCGAAAAAGTAATTTAATTCAATTTGTTCACGACATTTTTTTCTTTTCAAATTATCTTTTAGGCATAATAGATAGAAGATTATAATTATAGGTATAATGGAATGTTATTTAATTATTTTTAAAAATATTTTTCAAAATTGAACCAACAATTTTTTTTCTAAAAATTTAATAAATTCGAAGCCGCAGGTACAAAAGAGATGTTCGAAAACATTTTAGAATAATAAGATACTTGAACTGCGTAGAATTTTATGCTAATAAGGTGATTCAATTCCATATTTGTAAGGTCATTTTTCCAGGCGTGGCTTCAAATATTGAAAAATTCAATATTTGTATGCATGCACTCTGTCAACAACCGTGACTTATATTAATACAAAATTTTACTCATATTTAGACTTTAATTATCTTCCGTAAATAAAATGCAGTAATCTTATCAATCTTTTTGATTTTTTATCAATTTTATTTTTCAACAGATCTCCCAAAAAAATGGATTTACAAACGTCCAACCGAGTTCTTTCACGCACATCAGATAAAAATTTTGTTTGTTTTATTCTTTTTTAATTTACTTCCTCCATGAATCGCTTCCTAAAAGAAATTATAATAATAACACAAATTTCGATTAAATATTTTTAAAGCTTTTTTTTGAGGATTTTAAAGAAAAATGTTAAAAAATTGGAACATTTCAGAATCAAAATTTCAACGCAAAAGTCAATCTTAAAACAATAGTTTAATTTTCGTCCAGAGAAAATATTAATTTTCAACCATTTATATTTGCAAAAAGACGAATTTCCTACAAGAAAATAAAATTTTTTTACTTAATAACATTAATTTTTAACATAAAAGTTTATTTTCGACCAAATATATAAATTTGCTACCAAGAAGATTTATTTGCTACCCAAAAAGATCAATTCTCAACTAGAAATGTTGGCATTGAAGCCAAAAAAAAATTTCATTTCAAATCAAAAAGAGTAGAATATATAAAAAAAATACGAAATTTGAACAAAATTGTTGAATTTTCTACTAACAAAGATTTTTCAGGCAAGAAAAAAATAAATTAAGGCAAATTATAATTTAAAGGAAAAAAACAATTTATATATAAAATAAAAATTTCTAATGAATTTTTAAAATTCGTTTTGCTTATTTGCTTTAAAGTTTTATAGGTATAATTTTTCTCGGTTTCTTTAAAAAATTCAAAAATATTTTGGAAGCTTTAACATATGCCGAACAAGTATCATTACTATTTATAATATTTTTTTTTATTATACAGGATTTTACCAAATTTTTGGAAAAATTTGAGTTTGAAAGATATTTAGGACTTTTTTATGATAGGAAAAAAATTAACAACATTTTATGAATTTTTAACTTTTTTAAAATAAAGAATCACTTTAAATATTTCCAAGAATCTAAAGCGACATTTTTCATTATCTTGAAACTTTTCAAAATCTTAAAAAAAATGTTAAATTATCTTTCGACATCTTCAAAAATCTACATTTTATTATGTTTCTTTTAAATATATTCGAATTTCAACTTGTTTTTGAAATTAAAGAAAATGATAAGTATATCTTTAAATTATTCGAATTTTTCCTAAAACTTTGGAAAAATTTTTGCCAGATTAAAAAAATTTCCGGAAAATTTTCCAGGTTCTTTTTTGACATTTTGGAAATCTTTTTAATTATTTAAAAATCTTTTTGAAAATTTTCTTAGAATTAAATATTTAAAAATGAACAATCAATTTTAAATTTCTCTGGAATATTAAGGAACTCTTAAAACTTTGAAATATGTTTTGAAATAATTTAGTTATACAAATGTGTTTTAAAACTGCAAAAACAAAAAAAAATCAGTTAAAAATCTTGTAGATTTTTTTTCTAAAAAATTTATTCACTAAATTGAAGGTGCAGCAGAATCTTAATTTTTCTAATAATTAATTGTATTTTCTAGGATATTACAACATTTAAAGAAAAATTGAAGCAGTTCAAAAGATATTTACAATTTTTTGATTTGTAGAAAAATTTAAGAATATTCAGTATTAAGAATGTTTAAAAGAATATTTATTTTTGAGTATTTCAGACACCTTTTGTAATGTTTTAAAATCTTTTAAAATATTCTCTCAAAGCTAATTAAAAAAATTAATAAACAATCATTTTAAATATTCTCAGGAACCGTAAGAACATTTTTTTATTCTTTTAAAGACTTTCAAAATATTTTAAAAACTAAAAAATCTAAAGTTTTTTTTTCTAGATTTTTTAATTATTTACGAAATTTAAAATAATAAATATCTTTAAACAGGGTAGAATTTTTTAAAAATTATAAAAATTAGTGCGAAGTTAACAAAATTGGCTTCAAATTTTCTAGATTCTTTTTTGATAATTTGGGAAATATTTTTAAAGGTTTTTATATCTTTCTAAATATAATAACATAAATATTTAAAAATACATAAATGTTTAAATATCATAAAATTTTGTTCGAGAAATCTGAGGATAATTTTTTCATTTTCTTTAAACCTTTCAAATTGTTGTCCTTGTTTTTAAATAATTATTGAAAGTTTAAATGTTCTATTTTTAAATATATTTTTAGGATTAAAATTTTTTATTTGAAAATCTCGATTGAAAAAATTCCAGAAAATTTAAAAGATCAATCTGAAAACCGCCTACAACTTAACCATTTTCACATAATCAATAAATAATCATGGAATTCTCAACAAAAAAAGATTATTTTTTAAACCAACAAGAAGAATTTTCAACAAAATAGTTCAAGTTTTAAACAAAAAAGATTTTTCAGTCATTAAAGAAAAAAAGTTCACCCAAACTATATTTTTATGGTATAAAGAATATTAATTACAAAAAAAAAATTCAAATAAACTTTTCCTTCTTAAGTTTATTGTTTCTAATGTTATAAAAATACATAATTTTCTAAGATTATTGAGAAAATTTTTAAAAATTTGAAGATTTCAGATGTGCCGAAAAAGTATAATTTTTTTATTTTTCAGGATTTTCAACATTTTTAGAAAAATTCAAATTTAAATTTACTTGAACAATAATTCTTAAAGTCAATCAAAAAATTAAAAAATTAAAAATATTTAAAATTAAAAACTTCCCTTTAAATCTCCCAGATATTTTTTACATTTTTAGAAATATTTTAAAATGTTTTGATACCTTTGTAAATTTTCTTTAAAAATTAATATTTAAAAAAAAAAGTCAATTAACATTTTCCCAAGAATCTGAAAAAGGTGAATTTTTAACGAAATAGTTCTATTTTCAATCGTAGAGGTGAGTTTTCAAACAAAAAAGCATTTCTCTTTAAATTTTATGTGCTCATTTGTTTTTAAGGTTATATAAATATATAATTTTTCTACGATTCTTGGGAAAATTTTAAACAAATTTTAAAGATTAGATACAGGTCGAATAATTATAATTTTTTTATTTTTCAGAATTTTTCGATATTTTAGGAGAAATTTGAGTCAGTTTAAAAGATATTCAGATTTTTTAGAAGTTTAGAAGATAAAAATTTGTCAAACTGACTCAAACTATCCGTAACATTTGTAAAAAATTTTGAAATTATAAAAATTGCCCTTTGATCTTCCAGATAATTTTTAGATTTGTAAGAATCTTTTGATAATTTTTTAATTTTCCTTAAAAATTCATTTTCAAAGCAAAAAGTAATTTAAAATTTCTCCGAGAACCTCAAGAAAAGTTTTTTTAATTTTTTGAAGCCTTTTAAACTGCTTTAAAATGAAATTATTTTTGTTCAACTATTTCTAAATTTTTTTTTTTTAATTCTAAAAGATAAAACAAAAATTTTTTCAAATCTTCCAGATTTTGTTATGAGGATTTTAGAAATCTTTTAAAATATTTAATTAAAATTAATTTTTCCAAATAAAGAATCAGATTATATTTTTCTATGCATTTTTAGTAATTGTTATTTATTATTGTAAAATATTTGAAAATCCTTCAGAATTTTTAAAATTATTATTTTCAAATATTAAAAAATGTACATTTTTTAAACCTGTATTGACATTTTTAAACTTTTAAATTAAATTTGAAACTTTTGGAACTTCTGAATGTCTCTTTAATATTAAATGAAATATTTATAAAACTTTTTATTCTCGTTAATTGAAATTTTTTACTTTAAAATCGTCCACATTCTTTTTCAAAATTCTAGGAAATAATTTAGAATGTTTTCAAATCTTTATCAATTTTCTCTTAAAATTATTTTTGGTAAATAAAAAATCAGTTAAAATTTCCCTAGGCATTTAAAGATTTTTTTTAATTCTCTTGAAACATTTTAAAATTCTTCTTTTTTCGCAATCTTAAAAAATCTACAAATTATATTTTTTATATCAAAGACCACTTTTTTCCCATTAATTATTATGATTAATGAATATATTATTTAGATAACTTGAATTTCTCATAAACTAGAAGTTTGTAAACAACAATAATTTTTAATAATTGTATTTTTCCACAATCTAAATTTATTTTCCTAATCACTTAATACGCAATTTATCGCTGAATGCTTGCTTGGTAGGGAATAAGGAGAATTAGCTCTTTTATATTTACAACTTTCCGGCAAGACAGTAAATGTTAGGACTGATTTTAATTTAAAATTCATTACTCGCGACTTCTTTCATGTGCTGGATCTTAAATGAAAGAACCGTCCGTTTTCTCGATTTCTCTTTTTTCTTTTCAAAGAGAGAATTTTAGCTCGAATTTGTTTGCAACATAATAGGAGAGAAAGCAGACGACACGTCAAATGTGGATCATGCTTCTTCAAAAAAATGACTTGTCGTAAGTGTCATTGCACTGCTTAAAAAAAAGGAAACGATAAACTATAAAAGAGTTTGGAATTCGATTGCCACTTATCAAGAAAATTCTTATTACAAAATAATACAATCAGAAACGAGGAGTTTGATTTCACGACTTACTGGAAACTTAAAAGATAATTCATTTAACATTAAAGATAATTTATTTTCTGAAGCTCATCTTTATAAATGAACGAATCAATTTAAAATCAAGTGGAATAAAACGATAAAAATATTTGCATAAAGTGTTAATAAGTATATGAGTTTATAATTAACTTTTGAGAAACAAAAAAATTTTGGTCATCGGTAGAAATAGAAAAAATTTGGCAAATTTTACAATTTTGAATTTTTTAAAAGTAAGATTGCACTGCAAGTTTTAATGTGTAAATTAAAATTATTAAACTAGCTTAATTACTGAATTTTTTTCATCTAATATTTCTCGCGAATATGTTAAATTCATTGTGTCTCATTAATAAACTATAAATGTAATCGGTTCTCGAATTGGTAAAAGTAAATAAAAAAGAAATTATTTTAGAATTAAGATACTAACTGAAATATGACCGCGGAAATAGAAATTGAGATAATTAATTTAAAGATAAAGGACAAAACTCATACAATTTTATTTAGAGTAATAAAAAATTTATGCCATACCAAATTCGGCTTTCTCTACTTTTACGGAGGTATCTTGCAGTAGAAAATGTGTATTTTGGTAAGACGTGGCGACGATTTTCAGACTAAATGTTTTTTAGCCTAATTAACTTTATTCTTAAACTTATCGCTTTTTCTTACCAAAATCCACCTTTTCTACTGAAAGATGAGACTGGTACAATAGAGAAAGCAGACTTGGGTGAGACATTTTACTATTTCTCTGCATGAAATTTTAAGAGTTTTCCTCAATATCTTTGAATTAATTATCTGAATTTCTATTTCTGCGTACATATTTCTGTTAGAATCTTAATTATTAATAATAATATTAATTATGTAGTATAAATCTCTTATAAAATTTGTTAGAATCCTTTCGAATTAAAAAAATATGGGCATCCTATAAAAATTTAAGGAAAATTCATCAATCACTTTAATACCCTAAAATCTTTAGAAATTCCTTGAAATCTGTTTTTTTCTTAAATCCTATGTATCTCTTAAATTTGGTGATATCCCTTAAAATCTTTAAAATTTCTGAAATACGTAGAAATCCTTAGAAATATTATTCAAATCCTTAGAAATATTATTCAATCTTCTTTATTCCCTAACGTTCTGTGAAAATTTATTGAAATCCCTGGAAATCTTTTAATTATCATTGACGTACCAAATTAAATTTTTTTTTAATTTTAGAAAATTCTACAAATTTCTTTGAAAAATCTTTAAAATGTTGAATTCTGCTTAAATTCGTTGAAATTAAAAAAAAAACTTTAACTTTTAACAATCTTTGGAAATCCTTCGAAATTAAATAAATTTATAGAATCGTGTTATATCCCTCGTAATCCCACGGTATTTGAGTAAAAAATGTAAACAATCTTTAAATGTTTAAAATCATTAAAAATTTAATAAAAAATGACGAAATCTTTAAATTTTTTTAAAATTACGTAAAAACTCATAAAACCTGACAAAGCCCTTAATATAACAGATTTTTGTTTAAAGTTTGTATTTTTAATTTAAAAATTCATCTTTTTTGGATAAAAATGTAACGCTTTGTTTGAAAATTCAAAAATTTGGTTAAAAAGTCATCCGTTTTATTTGAAAATTTAACTGTTTTGTTTAAAATTTAGATGTTTCGTGAGAAATTTACGATTTAATTAAAATTTATGTTTTGGGATTAAAAAGTGAACTGAAATGTTTTTTAAATGAAAATTTAACTACTTTTTTAAAAATTTTTTTTTAAATTTAAAAATCATCCTTTTTAGGTTAAAATGCAACTTTTTTTTAAACTAAAATATTTTTTGAAAAATGTACTTGTTTAATATTTACATTTTGACGTTAAAAACGAGGTTAAAAAGTCAACTGAAATCTTTTTTTAGATGAAAAAGCCGCTTTTTTCTGAAAATTTGTTTTACTTAAAAATCTTTTATTTTAGTAGAAATTCCATCTTTCTTGGATAAACATGCAATTTTTTTTTGTTTAATTCAAGATTTGTATTAAAAAGGCCTTCTGTTGGTTGAGAATAAAAATTTTGTGTGAAAAATTTAAATAATTTACGAAAAATCTGCTTTTTGTTAAAAATTCGTATCTTCGTGTTGAAAAGTGAACTAAAATCATTTTATAATGCAAATTTATATATTTTTTTTAATTCACCTTTTTGTTAAAAATTTATCTATTTTATGAGAAATTCTATCTTTCTTGGATAAAAAGGCAACCGTTCTTTTTTTTATTCCACAATTGTATTTAAAATTCATATTTTGGTGTTAAAAACTCAATTGAAATTTTTCCAGGATAAATATTCAACTATTTTTTGAATATTTGTCTTTTTTATTTTAAAATTTATCGGTTTAAGTAGAAATTTTATCTTTCTTGGATAAAAATGCAACAATTAGAAAATTAATCTTCTTTGTTAAAAGATTCAATTATTTTGTTTTGAAAGTTTTGAATGAACCACTTTGTTGGGAAATCATTTTTTAAAATTAAGAATTCATGTTTTCTAGTTGAAAATTCGTCTCTTTAGTTGAAAATTAAACTATTTTCTTGAAAAATTATCCTTTTTTAATTGAAAATTTCACTGCGTGGGTAAGACTTTAACTACTTTGTTGAAAGTTTATTTTCATGAATGACAATTTATCTCTCTTACGTTGCAAATTTAACAATTTAAAACAAATTGATAATAATTAATGGCCCATAATTCCAACAAATTAATAAAAATTTGAGGAAACGGATTTTTCAGTTATAAGATATGAAGCTGTCTGAAATAAAAATGCAATTTTTTCTTAAGCAGCTTATATTTTTTCCGTGTTTAAATTCTTTTGTGCGGATTATAAATTTGAGCACGTTTTGTTTTTTCTTCTTTTATTTGGTTAAAATTCAACTCTTTGGTTGTAAATTCAGCATTTAGGTCTCAAATTAATTTTCATTTTCATTAAAGATTGATTGAAAAACTATTTTGTCGAAAAATAATCTCTATTAGTTAAAAAATTAATATTTTTTGGTTTAAAAGTGAACTTTTTTATAAAAAATTGAAAATTTTAACTCAAATGTTTTGTTGAACATTTAATATATTTCGCATTTCATATTGAGTTTAATTGTTAAAAATTCAACAATTTCTTCGAAAATTTATGTATTTTGTTGCAAATTCGTCTTTTTATTAGAAAATTAATATTCTTGATTGAAAATTTAACTTCTTGGTGTAAAGCTAAACAGCTTTGTTAAACATTAATTTTATAAGTTGAAGATCCATCTGTTCGGTTAAAATATTAACTTTTTTTTTAAACTCTTTTTTTATTCCATCTTTGTTTTAAAATGAAGTAATCGTTTCTCGTTTAAAATTTAAATAATTTTATTAAAACTAGATTGTTTTGTTATAAATTTCTAATTTAAAGTTAAAAATTTGATTATTTTCGTAGAAAATTTAACTATTCGGTTAAATTTTATTATTGAAAATTTAGTTGTTTTCTTGAGAATTTTCCTTTTTGATTTAAAAATTAAAGAATTTGGTTCAGATTTTTATTTAATTTTTGGTTCAAAATTGGTCTGCTTTGGTTGAAGATTCAACTTTTTTTTAATTCGTCTTCTTTGGCCATTCCAACAAATTTTTCAATTTTTGAGGCATTCGTATAATTTCAAAAGTAATTTAAAATTTTCATTCAAAACAGTCTTTTTTTATATTTTTTGAAAAACCATAAAAAAATTACAAAAAATCTACTAATGAACTCTGAAAAATTGGTATATTTT
>JAAAKG020145894.1:0-10783 GCA_010014905.2 Druon quercuslanigerum
ACAAATAGTTTAATTATATATATATATATATATATATATATATATATAAAGTGGGGCGATGGTCGTGGAGGCTAAAGCGCAGGATTTGGACCCAATCTGTCGGCTTCCGGGTTGGATTCCCGCCTCGGACTCTGGAAGAGCCTCAGTTGCCCATGCGGGGAACACTAGCCTAGTAAAGGAGTTGTTCATCTCCGGAGAGTCGTGGGACCCGTACCTCTAGAGGAAAAGGTTCTCTAAGTACTTAAGGCTGTTGCTCCTGGTGGTTCGGAACCCACCTTAAACTGTATGTCCCCCTTCCACCACCAAGTAAGTGTGTGGGAGGTGTGTTAAGGAATAGGAAAGAAGGTGCATATATTTTTAAACTTAGTTTAAATCTTGTTTGATTCCGTAAATTGTTTAATAATATTTTGAAATATTTTGGAATGACTTGAAATGTTTTGAACTGGTTTGAAAATCATGTTATGTCCTAATTCTAAAATCTTTGCATTCATATTATTATAAACCTAGTAATATTTTTATGAAGCGGGTAACCAAAATTTTTCACACGGCCCTGCAAAGATGTAGCTTATATTACAGATTTTCTTATGCGTTAGCCTAGGTTAGCCGCGAGGCTTTAGGCGTTAGGAATTCGGAACGGGAAACTTAATAGGGTTTGAACGCGCGACGAATACAAATTTTCATAGCGTGCGATTATAAATAGCGTAGGGATTGTGTAATAGTAAATAATTGTGTTTTTTCGGCGAAAAATAGGTTATCAATTTATAAAACTGTTCTCTATATTTATGAGACCAGTCTACGTAATTCTGAGTAATATTATTAATAAAGTAAGTGAAATTCTCACATTAAGACTTAGCTTCTAACCAAAGGTAGAAGATATTCTTAAAATAAGAATATGTGAGTGGGGAAAGAAGAAATGCGCATAGGAAAATGCGCCTTGTTCTGTTCAATCATTTCTTTTAATGTTTCGTTCCACGTGCATTCAGACCAGTTCCATTTTAATAATTTTTCGCATTGAGTGTATCGCTCTAAATAAAAGCGGTAACTACAACATACAAATAATTACATATTTTATCAAAATGTGTCAAAACGTTGTTATTCTTTTATAATTTGAATAGAAAAAATAATGTATCCGATACATTTTTTGACTTACTCAATTTAACAGTATATACTTATTTCTGTCTTTGATGTTGACAATTTATTAACTTTTCAATTAATGATTCGGAAAGTGCTATTTACCTATATTTATTATGTATTTATTTCGTGCAGTCACACCGGGACATATCCTCTATAGTCTAAGATTAACTATGAAATAATATCATATAGACAAGAATATGTATTCTTAAGGTAAGAGGGGCCTTTATTGTACATTAGGAATATATTCTTTACGCCTATTTAAGTCGCAAATACTCTTAAACTTATTAGGAAATTCTTAAAAGTAGAATATCGTTCTACAGTGTATGTACAATAGAACCTCGATTATCCGACCTTCGATTATCCGAGGCTATGCGTTATCCCAGTCGAAGGCTGACTAACGAATTTGACCTATCTTTTTGTACCATAATATTTATATCGTAGAAAATTCTAATTAAAAGTTCTTCGAAAGGTATCGGTCCAACAAAATATTTTGCTATATTCATTTCATAAATTCCAGCAATATCTCAGAGTTCTATGACGTATTAACATTCAAAGTTTCTTAATCCAGATACATTAGAATATTTTTTTAATCGGGAATCTTAAATTAAAGAAATTTAAATGAGATTAAATTCACATTTAAATTCCTATTTAACATCCAATAATAAAATTAATATGCAGAATTCCTTTAAAAAAATCCAACGACCAAATTTATTTGTCCAACTTTGGCCGTTGGATTCTTGGTTTCATTTTCAGAAATTATGCACATCATTTAGGAATCTGCCTAGTTTAAATTATTATGCTTTTAAAAAAAGATGAACTAATATGGATCGAACATTTGCCCTATCTAGTCGGAACGTTCTGATTTTCATTAATTTCACTGTTATTTGGGTTCTTAAATAATTTTGTACTGCAACGATGCGATTTTATCAAATAATGTTTTCAAACACTTTGGGGCTTCCATAAACTACGATGCCCATTTTTCGGTGTTTTTTGGCGGATCGGTTAACCTTAGCCTAAGAAGGTTGATTTTGGAATGATTATTCGATGCCTTCATTAGATTAGCGTGAATTCACTAGGAATGAGTGAAATTTCCTGAATGCATGTTGAATTTTCACTTTCAAACCTAAAAGAATGTTGAGAGGCAGAATAAAAACTAAAGGAATGATAATAAATGAACGGCTAACAAGGCCTAAAATCACAATGAATTATAAATTCTTTCCTCTGGGCGAGAAAAATAAACAGAAAAACACTTGCGTACGCGAAATCAAGGCGGCAAATTTTTCTTTGCGAAATCGTTTAGAAGGAAGAAAATTGATTTGATTAATTCTTAGCTGTAGAAAAACTAATAAAAATGAAAAAGTTCTGTTAAATTTGCAGCATCAGAATTTAAATTTCATTGATCATGAAAAGTAAGTGCAATTCGAGTTTTGCATCTGTGAGCCTCTTTCTCCTAAAAAAATGGTAGAATTTAAAGAAGAATAAATGTGAAATGAGAACTTTTTTAGTAAGAGCTATCACAGATGCTGGATCTAGGTAAAATCATATTTCTGAGGATTTCCTATCAAAAAACTATTTTAAAATTAAGGGATTATTCTTGGAAAAGAAAATAGAATATATAAACGACAAAATATCGATCCGGGAAATGGAAGCTCTGGAAATGAGCAAATAGAACAGCGGAACGATAGAAAGAATGAAAACAAAATTAATGAGACGAATGACATACTTCTGTGACAATTATGAAAACAAACGAACTTGTTGGTAGAAAATAACGGGACAGATGCTTTAATAGATACGGGCAGCAAAGTTACATGCATGTCCGAAACATTTTACGAAAGTAATATCGAAGAATTTACAAATTGCGAATTGTTACATATAGTAGGCAAAAGTATAATCGGTGCTACAGGGCGAAACCTGTCAAATTGAAGCATCAAGTATATGCATATTTTAAAATGGGGAACTGGGATCGTGTCTACTTATTTCTTATTGTTCTTCATTTGAATGAAGAATTTATTATACGGGATATTTCATTAAAGTGATTGAAAAGTAAGATTGTTTTTGAAGAAAATACTAATAAATAGAAGGATAAATTGAATACGATAAAAGTTGAATTGATGGACAAACATATAAAGCGAACGAGTTTGCATTACGTGATGAATAAATCAATGGAAAAGTAGCTCAGTGCATACTGCTAGATAAAAACGAGAAAGGGTGCTTTTACAAGCTATTTCAGCGTTATCAAAATTAATTGTTAATGAAGCCAGGTTGAATTTTGTGTGTAAACGGGATTTAGAAATAATCCTTAAAATATTAATCTTGAAGAGAATTTATCCGGTACCAATATTTTAAATTTGTCTGTGCAGGAATGAAAATAGTTGGAATGTGTGTCGCCAGTACGTTTAGGCGCGATTCTAATGATAACGGCAGCATATCAATTATCAGTTCAGAGAAAAGGAGGAGGATGTGTGGAATTTGTGAAACTCAATATTATAAAATTTTGTAACTCTGAGCTATAAAAAGTATTGAAACTCAGACTATACTTTATTATTTTCAAAATGACATGCAGTACTTGGTTGGGATGACCGGCAATGCGACCTGCAGTCTTTTGATTATAAGAATGTTCTGCCCCTTTTACAGGTATCGTAGCTTGCATACTGTCACCTACTTAGTGTACCCGTTAGAAACTACTAATATATCACGGAAAAAAGTACGCTGTAAGATATACTCGGAAAAGTGATGAAATATTTACTCTGTGTTGCATTTACAGAACCTATCGTGCAACCACAGAGTAATTCTAACACTTTGGGAGATATTAGTTAACGTCACAGCATCCAAGTGCAAGATTTTCTCTGTGAAGTTGTAAATCCGTATCCAGATCGAATAGGGATGAGTGATAATTTAACAATCTCACCCAGTAATCCTTACTTTGTAGCGAGCGCTAGATACAGCTCCCATTGTACACTGCGTATCTCGCAAGTGTAGCGGTTACACTTTCGCTCTGTAATCCTTGCTCCTTCTGGGAGCAAAAATTATAGTTTCGCATTAGAAATATCTCGCATCAATAAGCAAAAGTCACAGTTTTGCCCTGTGAGGCATATACACGAGAAACGTATTCTTCACTTATCTAACGCACACAAACCTAATTATATAATCTAGCTTAACACTATTACATACAACGCAATTCCCTGATTCATAATATTGCACGCTGGGTATATCAGTTGAAATAGTTCTTTTATACTAACCAGCAAAATTCTTACCGCTTGTGAGAAACGACCTATGCTGGGCCAAAAATTGGTGATGCCCTATGTGATATTTCATTTTCTTACTTCAACGTCGAATATTTTTTTTTACATGTTTCATTTGAATGTTATATTATAACTATCTCACTGAATTATTGTTAATGTTAGGAATATTTTATTTAATGTGAATTTACTCCAAATTTATTACTTTATATTCGCATCGAAAGTTCAGTACACATTTACTATTTGTGAGTTTTATAAATGCTGGAAGATTAATAATATAAGTACGATAAATATTTTTCTCTAAAATAAATTGAAACATACATATAAAAATGAATTGTAATTGGATAGCTTAAAAGTTCTAAAATGTATGATTCACCATTTTTAATTTACGCTGGGAAATCCTAACGTCTACCAATTTATAAGTTCAACCTTACAATGTGAAACAGTAATTTAAACAGTGCGTACCAATGGTATTTCACTCTACAAGGTTAAACTGTAATAACTGCTTTATGTATTGCTACAAATGGTATTTCGACTAGTATAATTTCAGATTGCTGTCTCACACTGCATTCAATACTGCGAAATCTGCTCATTTCACAGTGGGTACACTTTAAACCTTAGCTTCACTGTTCGACATCGTACATCTTACTATACGTACAGTGCACTTTTTCCGTGATTTACTGATCCTAACTGGTATTATCTGGTATTAGATAGCCCTTTTTTGTACATTCCCAACACCTCCCCTCTTAGAGTGTACTTTATCGTAGAAATTTTAACGAGTTTATTATTTCGAGTTGCTAGATCCAAGTATCCTTTTAAGAGTTTTTATCCTAGAATCAGTATGAATTATTAATATCATTTCCCGTATTTCTTGGTATGAGTGGGTGCATAATTGCCGAAACTACGTTAATGTAGCAATTTCGAAACATTCTTTTAATGATAATTCCATAATTCCGATATAAAGATATCCAAATTTTATTTTTATTATTTATTATCCAAACTTATAGAAGATTCTTGAAAACTATTTGAATCTACAATATTGGGTTAATTTATTAATCGCCGTTTCGATAAATCTACATTTGATAAACTGTCGGTGTATGAAATGTTATTTACAAAATATCTACTTGTGTTTCCTACATCTGAATAAAAACTAAAAATTATTCTCAAAGTCATATATTTACATTTATCTCCTTTTAACATATAAGTTCTTGGCTGTAGAGTTCTGGAGTCTATGTCTTTTCTAGAATTACAAAATATATCAGTTTTAGTGTCAATCGTGTATATGCCTATATTTCCGTATTCAGTGGGTATATAGGTTTCTTCTTGGAGTAAAAAGATGACTTCTCTGGATTTCCCTTTCGAGGTTGTACTTATGGTGCTTGAATTGCAAGTATCTTGTTGAATAATAATATAATTAGGTCGGCTTCTCTTGCAAATTTTAAAAGTGCTCAGATCTTTACATTCTCATAGTTGTTCCTTTTCTATAGGCGCATAGTGATTTTTTCCTGTTAGTATAAATTCATAGTCTACTATTTTATCATAATAAACATTACCCTTTTTCTTATGTGGTATAGGGATTATGCGTTCGATGGTTAATTCATCTTGATTTAGTTGGGATACTTTCAATATATATAGTAGAGTGTCTTTTTTTTTAGTAAATATGCTGATTTTACTAGAACCAGTTATTGGTTAATAATTTAATTTAAATCCTTTGGAATGATTTTGGGTCTTATGTTCCTTTTCAAATTCCATAATAGTTTCTTTAATTATTTTTTGCGTAATCAGAGTTGATTCTATAATTCCGTGCTTACGTAGGTTAATTGAGTTTAACGCTGTATTAATATCTTCATTAAGTTCCTTGATGAAAGTATTAATTAGTGTGATTTTGTCCTGTAGGATGATATTTCTTCTATTTTCGTCACTGACTCTTGATAAAGTTCTCATTGCTATATTTTCAGTTGTTAGTCTTGAATTTCTTCCTTTAATATCTTGAGATAAGTTATCAAGTATCAGTTTCAGTATTTTCGCATGATTTGTAAAAACATTTGATATTTTGTTAGTATTTTCATAGAGATTGTGCAATTCCTTATTTATTCCTTCTAAATCATTTTGTAAAAGAGTTCCGAAAACTATTTTAGAGGCATTTCCTGTTATATTTAATAATCCTCTGCCGAAACGCTTCTTACCCATACTATTATGTAGCATTATTTTTTAGTTTTTAATGTATTTACTTGTGCAGTTGTGCTAACAATTGTTGGTTTAAAAATAAATTAATTGCAGTTGAAAGCTAGAAATTCCTTGATTCTACTTATTTTGCTCATTCTTTCATGAGTACTTGTTAAATTTATTCGGATTATAATTGTCCATTTATTGTCATATACAACTGATTTTCCTAGTTCTTCTCCGTATCAGTTTTCTTTAATGTCCGTTATCGTACCTTGTGCCTGGCTAGGGTTCATTATAGTCATTATAAGAATCATCCGTGTTATTCATACGTTCTTCATCTGTAACAAATGTTTTACGGGGTTAGTCAAGTTTGAAAATGTCAAAAAATGTTTTTTTTTTGTATTTTCCGAAAGTATAACATTTCAGAAATATTCGGTCGAAATTCTATCGAAATCGGGGCGTACATTACTGAATTACTGTTCATTTTTTGCATTACTCTGTGTATGACAGCTAGATGTAAAAGTGTATTTAATTCTTAAATTCTTCATTAATTGTTTAAATTCTTCTAAAGTAAATTCGGTTCCATTATCTGTTAATATTTTCTTAGGTTTTCCATTTTGATTTAACCATCCGTTCCATACGGCTTTTATTACTTTTTTTGTTTCTTTGGTCTTAATAGCCTCTAACGCAGTGGTCTGCCAACTACTGCCGTGCGACAGCCCTAGCTGCCACGTCGGGTCAAGTCAAAATCTCGTGGCAGTACCTGCTGACACCAAGAAGATTTAACCAGCCATCGACGCTTCCTTTATTAAGCGGTTCGAATAACGGGGTTTTAAATTAAAAATAAAAATTGTCAATATAAAAATTAGCTTTCTGA
Source organism: Druon quercuslanigerum (assembly GCA_010014905.2). NCBI lineage: Eukaryota > Metazoa > Arthropoda > Insecta > Hymenoptera > Cynipidae > Druon > Druon quercuslanigerum. The sequence goes on from JAAAKG020145894.1 coordinate 7,417, forward strand.
AACCTCGAAATTGAAAATCTGTAAATTCTTGCGATCAAAAGGAATCTAAAGAAATTCTTAAAATACTCATAATCAATGCAATATAACACTTTCAGTTTAAAATTGAGTTTTCATTATATTCCATCAAATCACTGATTTTTAACTTCCCAAGTACAAGTTTACATGTATTTAATCGCAAAAATGTCACAGATTTTGAATTCCAGACTTATAAATCGCTAATATAAGATTTTAAAACAAAATTAATATGTAACTTTTTATTCACATTAAGTATTCCTGCTTAATAATGAACCCATGCCGAGGAAAACCAACGCATTTCAGGATAAGCTTATCGTTGACGAACAAAGCGCGGCAGTCGAAAAAAATGTCTTGGGTCAAACCTGCCCTTACCTGAAAAGTGAGCAAAATTTTTTCAGCCACTTCTCTAGTGAGATGTAACTTGTCAGATAATCTTGTATTACAACAGTGTATTCGTTTTTTGACTAGTGGCTTTAAAGAGGAAACATCGGTAAAATTTGAATTTTCGAAAAATTGATCTCATGTTCCAGATTTTCATCCCAACGTAACAAGCTTTTTAGGGATTGAAGGGGAGAGTCTACTAAATAAAAACATACTGATAACTTTTCTTTCCAACCGACCCTCATCCTCCCTGCAGCGCCCCAAATATGACCGAAAAATAAAAAAACTACCATTTTACGTATTATTGTTACTTTTTAGCAATTTTCGTCGTCTTTTTCATACAAGTAATTACTAATAGACAATTTCAATATTTACCATGACTCTTTAAACAATTTCGTAAGCCTCAACTGAAAATTTTTGAAACATTCATTTATTTTTTATTTTCAAAATTTCTAAAAATTGAGACGGAGATATCCACTTTTTTCAAAATGATATCTTATGCTACTTTTTATTGAGTAATTACATAATTTGTATACATGTCTTCTAATGTGTATCCAATTTCTACTTGGTCAAAAAATTATTTTTACAAAATTATAAAAAACAATAATTAATTGTATAAACAATAACATAAAGCTTAGAGCCGAATTTACTACTCCTAAAAATAGTCCCTCAGAAAATACGATTTTTAAAGTGTTTTGGAAAAGTTATTATTTTAAAAAAGTATGTTTGTTTAAAAAAAAAGAAAATATACAATAAATAATTGTTTAAATAATTACAGAATTATTGCATTAGAAAATATGATAAAATTTTTCATTTTGCGGAATAAATAATTATTTAAATAATTCAAACATGTTTAAACAATTGAAAACTGTTTTAAAAGTCATGCGAAATATGAAAATTGTCTATCAGTAATTATTTGTATGAAAAGGAAGACGAAAATTTCTAAAAAGTAAGAAGAATACGTAGAAATATAGTGTTTTGATTTTTGGTTCATAGTTGGGGCGCCACGGGGAGGGTAAAGGTGGGTTGGGAATAAAAGTTATTAGTATGGTTTTATTTTGCAGACACTCCTCTTTAATCCCTAAAAAGTTTGGCACGTTTCGATGAAACCCTGGAACATGAGTTCATTACCGAAGAACGCACGATTCGACAGTCTGTGCTGAAAACTCTGGGAGAGACCGCGTTTGGCATCAGGCTCACGGGTTCTCGGGAATCTTTGATCTTCAGAGAATTTCGTTTGACAACTTGGCTAGTGAACGAGCAGGTATAGAAAGGTTTCATGCTTGCAGGATAGACTAACGACGCACATGGGATTATTCTTATTGGACCCAATGAATCCCAATATAATCTCGTGACGCGTTTGACGTGATTTGACCCTTCCGTATTGGATTTTCAAACGGGTTTTATACGGGCGCTCATCCAGTAGGATTTTAGTTACGTTAAACACGTTTTAACAGGACTTCATCGTCAATACGTTCGATGAAGAAAGTTGTAAAGATCCTAGGAATTAGCAAAAGTTCTAGAATGGATGTTGCATTTTCATTTTCGAGCCTAAAAGAACGTTAAGAAGTAGAATGATAACTAAAATAATTAAAATAAATTAACAGCTAATAAGGCCCGAAAATAGTATTAAATTATAAATTAAGCATTAGGTAAATAAGACTAAATTTCGTGTCTGGCAAATCTTGCACTATAGTTTGCATATAATCGAGTCTCACTAATAAAATAAGTTAAGTAAATTGAATACTAGCCCTTCCTCTGAGTGAGGAAAACAAATATTGTTATATGAGAAATCATTTAAAAGAAAAAAAATAAATTTAAATAAATTTAAATGATCATAAAAATTAAATACAATCCGATTATCGCTTCTGTGAGCCTCTTTCTCTTAACAAACACTCTAGAATTGAAAAAAACAATCACTGTGAAATAAAAAATCTAAAGTACGAGCGATCATAGACGCTGGATCTAGTGACTATTATACTTCTAAGGTATTCCTAGTAAAAAACTATTTCAAAATTCAGGAGTTAAGATTGGAAAAGAGTGAAATCAATTTTAGCGTCAATGGGAACCTAAGATTGTTGATAAAGTATTAAATCATCAAATTTGTTCATCCATACTTGCGTATTTACTTGTGTGCGTCGGTATATGATATAATATATTAATATTAAATTATGTATTATATACAATATATACTGAAATAATATTTTAATAACGATAGCTACATTTGCAAAATAATTAAAGTTGATTTATCTTTTTTTTTTAATTCACTAAAGTATTTTTAGAACTTTTTTTCTTGTCAAAATAAGTTTAAATGATAGTGACCATGTTTAAATGGTTATAGGATGCACTGGAGATATGCTCTTCATTTATTTTATCAAATTTTTAAAAATGCCACTTATTTTTAAATATTCTTAAAATACATTATTGACAGTATCAAGAAAAGAAAAAAAAGTCGAATCAAGCAATTTTGAGGAACTGGAGTTTAAAATTGCCGTGAAAAAGACTTAAAGCATAAAAAAAATAATCAAGAACCTTACGATTCATATGGCTAATGAATACCCTATTATGTTACAGTGGCAGGCACAACAAACGATAAGGAAGAAAATTTGAGGAAAACAGTGACTAAGGATGCAATAGACTTCTTGGACATAAGGTCCAGGTTCGGTGGCGATGTTGGGGGGGTTGTAGATTTGCTTGCAGCATTGCAACTGCACAACAATACACATCAAGGCATTACTCAGGTACCGGGCCTTCTAAGGCTAAAGCCTGCATACTACCTTCAAGGTGAGTAAATATTTCACACAGAAGCGGCAAGAATACTTTATGAAAGAACCCAGTCATTCTGACGATTTTAAAAAGCTGTTGTGAATGGAATTTTTTTAAACTATACTTAAGTGAATAATCAAGTCGTAATAGTACTAATCATCTCTGCAGATGGCGGGAAAGATAAATAATTTCCGTGAGATGAATT
>JAAAKG020145895.1:0-10783 GCA_010014905.2 Druon quercuslanigerum
GTTGCACTACGATTTTTTTTGGCTGAGCTGTATAGCTTCAAAGGCAGATGCCTATCATTTTCTCGCCGATAGTAGATCTATACAATCTATTCCATTCGCGACTTTTGATCCCATCAGAATACTGGACTTTATATGAAGGGTAGCAAAACATAAGGGAATGGAATTGAATAAAGTCGGACGTATTTAAAAATTGTTGCTTTTTTATATAACACTTTAATAATAACTAAAACAGAACCATTTTTCAACACTATCGAAGTGATATTAAAATAAAGACGTTTAATTGTTTTAAATTTAAACTGACCTCATATACGGTTCCCTTTGAAGCATACTTCAGAATTCAAGCCCGTTTTCAATTTTTGAGGATGAAATATTGCACTTGGAAATTTGTCATTCCATGAAAGTTTTGCGTTGGTCATAGGCTTTTTTTCTGCGGGAACATTGTCTTTCTCGAGCCGGAATGAGCCGAAGTGTTCGAAATTTTTAGGTTCGCGCCAAAAGGAATTCCGTTCTTTTCCAAATTTTTCAAACACATTAACCGGAATGGCCGTAACCCGGAGTGACCGTAACACCAATTACGGGGCACCTTTGACAAGAAGGCAATTTTCATCTCATCAAAGGTGATCTGTGATTGGCGTTCCGGTCATTCCGGAGCATGTGTGTGACAACTTTGAAAATGAACGAAACCTTTAGGTCTTTTGGCGCGAACGTTAAAATTTCAAACACTTCGGCTCGATAAACTAATTTGAAGTTGACATAAGGGACTAGCCCACTTTTTTGAAATTTTACGGGACGTCAGTAAAACGTTTGCATTTTGCACAGTCGCGAAAATTAATTAATCTGGCACGTGTTATCGATAGTTACGGTCGAGATACATTGTTGTACGTAATATCGATCATGTAATATAGAAGTCTTTTGAGCTGTGAACTCCGAAAGTTAAGCACGGGCCTAACCCAAGGGGTACTGACGGTTCAAAAGGGCCTAAAGTTGGAAGTACTCGAGGCCTTGTGGAAGCTTCTGACGTCACTCATGGAGTTTTCGTGGTATAGTTCCGGTTATTAAGTGAAAACCACGTTGCTTTTTGTAATTATCGCAAAACACTCTTTCACAACATCTCCAAATGCGTTTTTAGAAATATTTCTTCAGTAATTAGCAATGTATATATATAATATCTAGGTGTCTTAGCTGCCACATAAATACGCGAGATTTCCCTGCATACATCGAATACGCTCTGAAACCGAGGCAGTACTTAGACAAAAATGCATTTCTAATAAGGCGCGATGATGAGTTAAGACCTTGTGCAACAACGGAACCCATTGGGATAGGAGCGCGGCTACTTTTGAAGCTCGATAAAAAATGGAATCAATGTTGTTACGATTCAAAACAATCACTTTCCGCGTGGATCTCCTTTAGGAGAATCGAAATTCGCAACAATGTAGGGTTAGGCCCTTTTGCACTCTGACGCTTCGTTTATTAATTAGTCGAATCACAAAAGCCCTCGAACTATTTTGAAAGTCGACATTTCAGTAAAAAGGCCCTGCACCAACGCGAAACTTTTTGGAAGATAAAATGAAGACCTGATTTACATATAATGTAAATCCGGGATTTTTTCAATATTCTACCTACGAGTTATTATCCGCGAAAATGGACAGAACATCCAAAATGAGAAATTTCAAAGAGAAATTGTATATAGTTCCAACATTAAAAATTAAAACAGGCTAAAATTCTTCTAAATAATTGACCTTATATGATATAAGTATTAACTTATAGCGAATTCGGTTATCCTGCCCTGGTACACTCCAAGAGCACTCCGTACCGGAGGGGGGCGTATGGAGACTAGCACAACTCGCCTGTGAGTGCATGGTATTTCCAGTGTGTTGTGCTACTCTTCGTACTTTACAAGAGGAAATAGATATCAGACACAAATTTGTTGACAATAAAATGTCTAACCAGAAAGGTTGCTGCAAGTAGCATCCCAGTTCCCTTGACTATAAAACATATAACAAGTGCTTTTGGTGTAACAAGACCATATGCAAGGAGTTATGCTCATCAATAATATCCATAACAAGTATTTTTCGCTACACCAAACAGCGCTTACTTTCGCAGTTTGAAAACCATTTTTTTTCGGAGCGAATCGAAAAACCAACCCAGCCATTTTTAAGTAAAATTTCAAAAAAAAATTTCATGAAATTTGTTTATATTTTTAAATATAACTTTCTTCGATAAAATAATATCGCAAGTCTAATGAAACTATAGTATTTCAGAATAAATTTTCGATTGAGTTTAAAAAAAAATAGTTTTAATTGACTAATTACAGCCCTACATACAGTCGCTCAAAGTTGCCGGGTTAGACTAACCCACGTCCCTACTGAAAGTAGCATTTTTATAGTCCATACCCTGAGAGTTAATAAAACCAATTCTGAAAACCCATGAAATTCAAACCTCAAAGTTCTCAGGCGATTTACTTAAAATTGGCTAACTTTTGTAAAGCAATATTTATTTACCCGCTTAGCAATTCAATATATCGGGAGCAAGTTTTTAAGGTATCAGAAGCTTGAATTACAACATTGCCATAGCGACCTGGGTACTATGCCATAATTTAGTGCTGATTTATGGCGCAGAAACAAAAGTTTGTGCGCGGTAGTTTTGGTCAAAAACATGTAGCAATGCTATCTTCAGCTGAAGCTACAACTCCGGTATGTTAAACTCGGAAAATTATTAGTGATAACGAATTCTTCTTTGTGCAGGAATTTTATGCTCATTAAGTAATCTGCATTTTGTTCAAGGCACATAATCCAGACACTCTTTTTTACAAAAAAGAAGTAGTGATGCTGTCTTCAGCTGACAGGTATGCGAAACTTGGAAACTATTATTGTTATCAAATTCTCATTTGCGCAGGAATTTAGTGCAAATATATGTCACACAATCTAAATTTTTGTACCTGGTAATTTTAGTCAAGAACATGTACTAATCCTAACTAGAGCTGAAGCCACAATTCCAGTATGCGAATCTCGGATAATATTAGTACTTATGTAGTGCCAATATATGCCGCAATAACTACACTTTGTGACCGATAATTTTAGTCAAAATCCTATTTGAATCTGCAGCTAAAACTGCTGCAATTTTAGGATAGTGTTATTCTGAAATTGTCAACTTCGACAACAACATCTATTTCCTTAAAAACCTATAACATACTCTAATTAAACTTTTTGGTTGTGAATCAACAACACTTCCGCTCTTAGAAATGCGTTTTTGTTTTTTGAAGTGACGGTACACGTAACCCAGACCGTTTCATTAAACTATCATTTAAATTCACAGAATGTACATTCGTACTTGTGTAGGCTTACGATGTTATATACTTCCACTAGGTTGTTCATTAGTACCCTATAAATTGTTCTCAAATTATATTTTTTTATGTGGTTGAAATTCTGAACGTTCAAATGAAAGAAATTTTTTACTGATTAGTTTGCAAACCAGGAAAAGTGCTTAAATGTTTGTTAATTTATATTGGAAATTATTTATTACTGGAAAAAAATTATAATGCATAATTTAAATTGCAGTTGGAACAATATTTATGGGTAAAATAGAAATTTCGAAAAAAATTGCGTTCATTTGAACGTTCAGAACTTCACGCACATCTTTTTTCTGAAGATAAAAAAAAACCTAAATGAATGTGAAAACAATTTACGGTACCAATGAATTCGTATGGAAAATATCTATCAGCCTAGGTACACTAAAAGTCTTAATTATTAAAAGAATAAGTAAATTATGTGTACAAAAGCACGAAAGAAACCAAGATATTCATAGTTTAACAAATTAAATAGTGCTCAAATTGTACCGTGAAATGGGGCTAAACGACTCGGATCTTTCTCTACTTTTAACAGTATTTATGCTTGGAAAGTATAATCTCTTCATTCCAACTGAAGGGTCCGCGATCTAAACCTGTTAACTAACATTTCAGAAATTTTACACGGCAAAGGAAAATCGTTGTTTTGTTTGCAATTAAAATTTTTTTAAACTGTAAATTTTTTTTGGTTTATTTACTAGAGAAAAATAATACACGTTAGTTTTTTAAAATTTCAATCAAAATTCAACGTTATATGACAATTGAAAGCTATAGATATGTTATCTACGAGGGGTTCGGCGGTCTAAACTTCTGCAGCGTTCTACCTCTGGATTTCTATTTTTTCCCACGGACTCGCATGTGCCTTTGTTGTTTTTCAAGCTGCAAGTTTTATATGTCAAAATGTTTGAAATCGCAATCCGAACATAGATGTTGCAAAAATTTTAAGTAGTTTATTGCACAAAGCTGCTGAGTATTAGTAATCGAGACGCGTTGATCACATTCGTCTTTACCGAGATACATAGACGACAACATCGAAGATGACATGAAAGTAACCGCAAAAAAACTTTCAGCACACACACACACACACACAACTGCACACATGCTGACATGTGTCTCACTCGCCTATTCTACGACTAAACCGTTGTGAAAAAAATCACGTATTTCTCATAAGCCGCCAGAAGCAGTTAACAGGTTTAGACCGCGGACCTATGTTCCATAGTCTGCTCCCCGAGAGAAGACCCTACAGACGCGCGTGTAGGTTGTCATTCCTTGTTGTAGAAGTGTTCTTGCCATTTTTTCACACGTAGTTTCTTAATTTCTCTTTTTATTAGTCCCTTGGTCTTAATTTAATATTTATTACTTTACTTGGATTTCTTTTTCAAATAGTTTGCATGATGTTTACGAGATGTTAGCCATAAAAGAAAAGGCACTCACCGCGCGAGGGTCTGAAGTTACAGGGGGGTCTTTTTAGAATGTGCGAATTATTCCGATTCCAACGATAAATAATTTGTCCATAAAGTTTTCAAATTGGGGAAGTAAGCAATATCAAATTGAATTGGCATCGGAAAAATTCGTAGACGCTGATTATAATATTTTCAAATCGCTAATTTCAATATTTTTTTAATTTTCCTTACTTTGACCTGTCTATGGACAAAAGAGCCCTGCTGGAGTAAGTTCACTCAAACTGAGATCAATAAACAAACAGCAAAGTAGTAGAAAACATAAAGCCCCCTGTCCGCCAGTGTCGTAAATCAATCTATGAAATTTTTTTCATGAAATCGGAGAGCTTCACTTCAGATTGGCTGAAACATTTTAAGAGATCCTGCCTTCTTGAAAAATGAAACAATGAGTTGCGCGAAGAAAACCAAAATTGGTCGTTCTGCAGGGTCTTCTCTCAGGGAACAGAGTATAGATACCAAAACGCGATTTTCGAAAATCCATTTTAAAAAACTAAAACGAATTTATCCGTTTCGCTTGCGGAATAATAGCCGCATATAAAAAATGTTCCAGAAAATACAAAAAATCAATTTCGAAAAAAATATCAGTTAACAGGTTCATACCGTGGATCCCTCAACTAAGGAAACTGTACCAAACAAGCTTTAAAATAAAAGTGAACAATTTATGAAAAATTAAGCACTTTTAAATCTTAAAATGTGTTACTCAGAGAAAGAGATAATAAATTATAAAAAAATAAATTTGCGATTTAGCGGGTTTCCCTAACACGTGCCTCTTAACCCCATTTATGGTAATCGTATATATATTTTTGAAATTAACCAGTTTCAAATCATATAGTTTCATGTAATAACGAATTAATTTTTTACGTATATTTAAAGAAAATCAGGGCAAAAAATAAATTTACTGCTATCGATGCTATCATTGGGGGCACTTCATATATATATATATATATATAGCTTAATCTATTATTCAATTATGCATATATGGTTAATAGGTTTATCAGCTTGCGCTATCAAGCGCTTTTTTCATCTAACAAAAAGTATTTTCTTCTACTATTTAATCGTTTTTTCTTCGCAGACGATATTTAAATTTTCTATATCTCGTATGGATCTACTGTGTATAAATATTCGTTACGTTTAAAACAGTTTTTTTTTTTAATGATAGCACCATAGATATCTACTATAGAGCATTATCTTACTCTTAATACGTATTTTGTGATATGAAAATAGTGTTTAAAAGTAATAATCGTTATTCTATTTTGTTAATATTAGCGATTTTAATTAATCTAGATATCTCCTTTCAAGGTCTTCAAGATCTGGACTGTAAACCAAAAGAGTACTTAAATTTTTGTTCATATATATTGGAAGTAATTTATTATTAAAAGAGAATTATAATGCATATTTTAAATTGCAGTTGGAACAAAATTAACGGGTAAAATAGAAATTGGAAAAAACAGTTCGTTAATTTGAACGTTCGGAACTTCAGGTAAATGAAAATGTGTAATTTCATTACAATGAATGGGCCTGAAATCCATAAATAAATGTAGGGATTGTTCCTCGATTCGACCTTGCGGAAAATCTAAAAAAACATCCAAACTAAAATGTATGACAATGTTTTTAACCAGGAGAAGGATATGTAGAAAGTAGCTATTGAAACATTTCCAACACTTTTCGGGCACCCTGCCCTCCATCCTGTAAATGGATTCGCCGGATCAGACTAAATTTTCCAATTAAGGTAGCTGCGCCAAAAATCAGATTTTTGAAAAAATAGTCTTTTCCCAGATAGATATTCAATTTTTCAAATAGCATTTTAAAGCACACACTACAATATTCCAACACGGTTTTCAACAATTTAAATTTGTCTCAAAATCCTTTCTTAGCAATTTCTGAAAAATGGTTGTATTATAATTTATGGCTTACTTTTTCAAGGAAAAAAATCCCCTACAACTGTCCTGTTTCCAATGGTGAAAGTAAATTTTTCTAGGTTTGAAAACGTTAAAACATTATTTTAAGAAAATCTTTATGAATAAAATAACTACCTACATTCGAAAATCATTTACGTATTTTCAAAATTTAAAACAGTACAGTTGTAGTAAATATTTCCCCCGGAAGAATCAATGATTTATTAAGATGCCAGCATTTTTAAAAAAGTGGGAAGAACCAACAGTAAGACAAAATTCAGTGACTTCGCACTATTGTTAAAATAATATTTGTCGTAAGTTTTAAACTTTCTCCATAACCAATATTTTTTCTTTCATAACGCAAGACTGATAATATCATTCAAAATTTTAAAATCACAGAAAACTTTTTTCCAGAGACATGATTTGTTTGACGACAACTACCTTAAGCATTTGGTGTTTCAAGGACGTAAATCCTTTATGACACGAAACTGTTCACTTCTGCGAAACATCAGCATCAACATATATTCGAAACGTTTGAAACTTACCAGACAACTCCAAAGGCCCCGTAACCGATGGGTCGATCAGGCTGGACGGGATCCTGTGTCGGCGGCGGGGGTGGGGGTGCAGGGGCCGCTGGATGATAGTAGGTGGGGGGCGCTTGAGCTGCGGCCGCGGCTGCAGCGGCGGCAAGGACCGCCTGAGCCTGACCCGGGTGGGCCCCTGTTGCCCCACCACCCGTAGCCCCCGCCCCACCACCCTGCATCAGCGACATAGACACGCTCATGGACACTCGCGAGTGCCGGCTGGGCCCCACTACTGCCATCAAATCCTGCCTAGGGCCCCCTAAACACTCCTAGCCACTCTGCTTCACTTCTTCCTCACACACAAGCTATTTTATATAGCTTTCTCGCAACACTCGATTCCTTCTTTAGTCGAATTGCTTTTCTTACACTTTTCTTCTCTGCTCTCGATCAATCCGCTCCGAATTGATTTTACCTTGGCAGCTCGTCAGGAATAAGATCTCATAAACTCAGGTCGAAAATTCTTCAAATTATATAAAAAATGAAGAAAACTGATCAGATCGAAATAATGAATCTGATGGGGAGTCGAAGGAGTTTGAACAGAAAATGCCCAAAAATTAATTGCGGGGATTAAGGACCAAATATGATATCATAAGGACCTCGTGCACCTGATGATCACTGAGTCTGAAACTTCCGCTTCTCTTCACTTTTGACTCATTTCCTTTCCTTATTTTAGGCCGCTTTCCCTCTCCAACATCTCGCGAAGATCCAACTTGCTTATCATCACCGAAAGGAGCAGTGGCCTCGTTTCCCACTGATGCAGTCTAGCATTATTCGAGAGGCCTTATCCTCTCGTCAGGTTTCGGAGTTGGAATTCTCAATTCTGACTGACGCAGACCAGGTGCGGGTTGCCAATGTTACGTCCCTCCCTCTGCTTATCTCAAGATCAGGAATTCTTTGTCCGAATTTTGCGAACTGGAATTCTTTGTCCACGTACTTCAACTTCGAGGTAAAGCAAGAAAAGAAACAAAAATCGTTCGAAATTCAAGTTTCGAGATAAGGAGTTGACAACAGGGCAAAGCTTCCTCGTTTCGCGTAATCGTAGAAAGCGAAACACTATAATATATAATTGGAGAATACACTTCGAAAACACAGAATATCCACCTTTTCACGATAACGTCACTAAGCACAAACACTTTCTTCTATCTGGATCGTGGAACTTTGAAACACTGACATGAATAGGTTATGTTCGACGCACACACTGCACACTCCCTTCTCTCTCTTTCTAATTTTCTGTCTCCTTCGAGCTCAGCTGTGCTGGAAATCCGACAGAACAGTAGCTTGGGTTGGAAGGTAAGTTGAGAAAAAGACGCAAAATTGTGACGCGTTGGGGAGAATTGTTTTTCGTCCTGTCGGAGCTGAAGTCTGATTTTGCTGGCTTGCGGACGCGGGTAGAGATCCTGACTCGCGAAAACGTCACACTTACGGAGCTGCGAAATCCCCTTTGTCCTAGAGCTGCCAGAGCCAGACTGAGCCACTGACCGCGAGTGATGGAGTTTGCGCTGTGCGTTTCGACGACGTCAGCCAATAGAACATTGGCGGGCGATTTGAAGTAGCGATTTGAAGCGCGCCAAATGCCAAATTCCAAGATTCGGCAAGGCGACAATGCGAATTTTCTATTTTATTCAGGGTGGCCCCAATACTTCATTTTCAAAATTCCCAGACTTTTCCATCGCCAATTTTTTGTTTTTCCTTATCATTATTCACCTATTTCAGATTAAAATTTAAAATTAATTTATTTTTTTCAACCAAAAAATATCACCTTTCTGCTACGAAAGACGAAAAAAGTTCACTTTAAACCAAACAGTTGCATTTACAACCAAGTAGTAAAATTTAAATGCAAAATAGATGAATTTTTAACTAACATTTACATTTCTACCAAACGAGATGCATCTTAAAGCACAAAATACGAATTTATAACCATGAAGATTAATTTTCTAGCAAAAAACGAACTTTCTGTAAAGCAGTTGAATTTTCAACCCAAAATTATGAATTTTGAACAAAAATGTTTATTTTGAGCCATGCAGTGGTTTTTTTAACAAACAAAAAATAACGTTTTAAACCAAGAAGATTAGTTTTCTACCAAAAATACGAATTTACAACTAAAGAAGATCAATGTTCAACTAAAAATGGAAAAGCTACTTTTGCAGTGAAAAACATTAATTGTAGGCCAAAGAATCTAATTTTCAAGCAAGTAGTTTAACTTTCATCCAAAGAGATGAATTCACAACTAAAATAATCAATCTTGAACTAAAATCATTAAAATTTTAGTTAAAAAAATTAAATTCCTACAAAAACAAAAATGATATTTCAACCAGAGATAAATTTTCAACTACAACGGCGATTCCTCAAAAAGAAAATGACAAAACAAAATTTTAATTTTAAATAAAAAAAAACCGTTGAAATCAACCAAAAGCACGAATTTTCAATAAAATAGTTAAATCCTAGAGTTTATTTTCAAGCAAACAGTTGCAATTTTAACAAAAAAAAAATGAAATTTCTACTAAAACAAATACTTTAGTACTTAAGAAATACTTAAATTTTAAACCAAGAATGATTATAGTTAAAACAATTCATTTTCAAATAAAAAAAATAATACGTAACTTCAACAAAATAGGTAAATTTAAAAAATGAATTTACTTTCAACTAAATAGTTGAATTTTCAACCAAAAAAGATGAATTCTCAACCAAAGAAGATTTTTTTAAATCAAAAAGTTGAATTTTTATCTTAAAAAGATCAAACTTCTTCGATGGCAGATGAATTTTCAAACACAAAAGACGAATTTTCAACCAAAGCGTTGAATATTCAAACATGAACTATTTTTTAGTAAATGAACAAGAAAAAAATTAATCCAAAACATTGCCTTTTCATGCAAAAAAAAACACAAAAAACTTCCACAAAACAGTTGAATATTCAATCAGAATATTGAACAACAAATGATGTACAGGAAACCTCCCTGCAGTGGATAATAATTAATCATAAATATTAATATCCGCAAAATAATTAAACTAATTATTTAATAGTTAAGACGCTAAACGTGTTCACAAATTAAAATTAATTATTTTTAATTCATTTGTGCTCTTAATTAATGATTATCCACTGAAGGGAGGTTTATCCTACTGTTGTATTCCTGATATGAATAAAGTTTTGCCCATATAAATACGGTATATAATTTGAATTAAAAATTAGCAAACGATATTGCAGGCCATGGAAGTTCATGAAATGAGGCGTCGAATGCAAAAAGGAGATATAGAATTATGTTTCTGGAGTGGGGAGGCCCCTAAGCTCCTGAAAATGATGTCTTGAATTTTAATTTTTAAAATATATATTCTGAGTGAAAATTTAATTTCGCATCTTTTTCTCTTCATAAAAAAACTTGTAGCTTTTTTATTTTTCGAATTACTTACGAAAAACAGTTTTTTTCTCTGATCAAAATATTTTGATTTTTTTCACTTCAACTCGCAGCGAAATGGAAAGTTTTTGATATTTTGTAATAAAACTTA